>VZTA01023741.1:37505-98689 GCA_013398855.1 Mohoua ochrocephala | reverse complement strand
AAAAGAAAGAAAGAAACACTGCAGAATCTCCTAAAATTATCATGGATATCCACCCATATCCAGACATCAGCTCCCAGTAATGCAGCAGCATTATTAATTAATGGAGTGGGTGCAGAATCACAGCATGAAGGTACCAGCATGCTCCTTGGGTCTGTGGGACAGCGAGTGCAGCACCCAGACTCAACAAAATGAGAAGAAAATGGATGCAAGTACAGCCTTGTTAGTCAAAGCACGACTGTATGCAAGGCGTTTGAACATGCCTCTAAAGAAAGACTTTGAATAAAATTTAAAATAAAAATAAAGAAAAGAAAGAAAGATGGCAGAGCATGCCAAACTCAGTAAGTTAACTGATTTTTCTGACTAAAGAAAACTTGACAGATCTTTGGTTCAGCAAAGTGATACCCTTAGGAGACTGGCAAATAAGTTTATAAAGATGAGTATTAATGAAAGAATAGTGCAGTAAAATCACTCTCTAACAGATAAGTAAGTTATAATGTGAGAAGAAAAACTAGCAGCCTTGAAGGATTCATTTAATGTGGAAAGAAGAACTAGCAGCCTTGAAGGATTTAATCATCAAAGTGTTGAATGGATTGGCCTTACTGAAATAAAATAGCATAAACTTGCCAGTTAAATTTGATTCTGCTCATAAGACAAAATTGTGAGGTAGTGTCAACACAATGGGAGATTGAACACTGTCCTGGAAGACACAGGCAACTTCAAGGATTGTAAAAACAGAAACGGGATCAAATAATAGCTGTATGCTGACAGACTAATGACAGCTGCTGCACGGGACCGGGAGCTCATCAGCTGGCAGGAACAACGGAAAGGAAAGCCCAGGCACATCCAACCAAGCATCACGTGATTCCAAGACACTGCTAGGATGTGGCCATAGAAAGAGCACACGTGCTGGTGGTCTCTGCTCTGAGCAATGCATATCCAATAGAGACAACACTGTTTTGTACAGGACTGGTGAGATCTGTTCTGGTCACTGACAGAGGAGGCCACGAGACTTCTGGTAACAGATAACACTTGTCACTTCCCCTGTTCCCGGGGCTGCTGCACTATTTCCTTAAGAGTCAAATGAAATTGCATGTTGAGAACAAGAGTATTTTACTTCCATTGCATTGAAGCTGCTTTTCAGCCTCCACTGGGTAGAGCAGTGCAGCATTTGAGAGCCCTGGA
This sequence comes from Mohoua ochrocephala, assembly GCA_013398855.1. Taxonomy (NCBI): domain Eukaryota; kingdom Metazoa; phylum Chordata; class Aves; order Passeriformes; family Acanthizidae; genus Mohoua; species Mohoua ochrocephala. The sequence continues at coordinate 97,507 of VZTA01023741.1, read as the reverse complement.
CGGTTAAATTGGAAGAACTCTGCCTCTTATATGAACTACATGGCCCTCTTCCTTCCTCCCCCACAAGATCCTTGTCCCTGTTCCAAACCATACTCCCCTGCCTTCGAGCTGGAAAGGGCTCTGCATCAGCTCTCACACTAAGCTGGGGAGTATATATGGGAGTGAAGGTATTTGGATAGTGGTCTCCAAAAACTCCCATGCATTCACTGATCCACCCAAAGCTGCTTCTGCTGCTTAGTGGAGCTAGAAAAAGAGGAAATGTGGCCTTTGGAGAAGACTTCTTTTAAGCTACTGGGCAAGGAGACTATTGTTTGACCACTTTCTTCATGTGGCTGGAGAAGCAGTGACTGTTCCACAGGTGTGTGCAGAGCAACTTAGGGAGCCTGGTCAGACCAGAGTAGAGAAGCAGTGGAAGGAAACAATTCCTGCCTTTTGAAGCACGATTTTCCCATTACTGTCTCCAAACTGGAGGATCAGTCCTCTGAGTTTTCACCTTGTATGAGAAGAGCAGGCAGCTGAAAAGGCAGGTAAATAGCTGACTACAGATCTTGATGCTCCCATGGACTGCTGGTTACAGCTTCCATGTAACAGAGGAGGGAAGGAAGAACTTTATCCAAGACCCTAAAATTAACACTTAAAGTGATGAAAGCAAGTTGGACTGGATTATCAGTACTAAGGACACTTGAGACAGTGACCATGTCAGACACTAGTCTCATCTAACAGAAGGTTGCTTTAGGTTTATTGGAGGATCAAATTACACACCTGAGGATCTGCTACTCCAGCTAAAACTCCACATCCATCTAATGAACACTTTTGGGGTGTTTATCAGAAGGGGAATGGTAGAAAGGGGTGAGAGGGAGGTGAACTCTTTAAAATACAATTTGTTTTCTGACTACCTTCCTTTCACAAGAAAAAACAACAAAAAAGTTCATCTTAAATTACAGGCATACGGACAAGCTCTCTCAGCCCCAGAAATTCATCCTACACGTTGATTAATGATCAAACTACTAGAGCTTTAGCATGAAAAATGGGCTAGGCTTCAACTGATGATTGCCTGTAGCTAATGATGCAGTGGAATGAACATTTTCATTCCAGCTAAACCATTCCCGTTCCTGTAAAAATAAAGAAATCCAATCTTGGGTTATGAAAAAGACTCGTAGGATTCTGCATACTTCTTGGGTTAAAACAATGCCCTGCATCTTAACAAATCTGTAAATACAGATTTGAAGTCAAACATCCATGTAAGTACACACAGGTACACACAGGGTATAAATATCTGAGGTGAGGTCAGGGAAAGGAAGAGAAGCTGGTGACCGTAGCCTAGAATTTCACACGTGCGGGCACTTTGCAGGGTTAGTAGATTTAACACAGCTCCTGTCTCAGGCTCAAAAATGTAAAATGTAATAAAAAAACCCCACAAGGAAGTGCAGTGGGCTGAACAGCATCTGCCCGGCGAGGCAGCTGACACAGGCAGGACTTGCCCGGAGATCTCCTTGTGGTTCAGCCCCTGGCGCCATCAGTTGGGCTTGAACTCAAAAGCTGTGGAGGGAGGTAATTAAAAGTGACTCTGCACCACTCTGCTGCAGCCACTGAAAGAGGGTGGGAAAGGATTCAGGCATATTTAAGAGAAGGGATGTGTCTCTCCAGCCCTAGTGATTTCCATTATGGAAACACAGCACTTTACAGCTTTTAACCTTTATGCCGCTGAAGTCAACTATCAACGTGTTTTACATTTTTGTTTTCGTTTCAGCACATGAAATGCAAACTCCAGTTTGGGTAATGTCAACAGCACATTCTCCCTAAGCCACAAGGAAGGTGCAGAGTTGAAAAAGCAGCACAAGGTAGAAAGCTGAGAAGTGGAATTACACACACGCCGTGACTGCCACCAGCACGTCCGCTGGCCAGAACGGTGATTTTCAAGACTATGGAACTCAGAGAGAGTGCGGGGGAAGGCCAGGACGTCCAAACCATCCTGCTGGATGCAGGAACAACTATTAAAAGAAATTAAGAGGAAAGTCAGACCCCAGAAAGAGCACAAGACACTGTGTTCCAACTCTAACCAGCTGAAGGAAAGTTTATATAAAAACAATCGCTTCGTTAGTGACTCATAAGGAAAGAATCCCCAAGCTTTCTTCAGGGAAACCCCAGTAAATAACATGTCTAAAAACACATGAAGATGGTGCTGTCTGTTCTGTTACACTATTCAGTCCTCATGATAAAACCTTTGGCAGAAGAACAACCTACTGAGCACAGATCCTTTTGGGAAACCCAAAAACCAGTAAGAACTGCTGTGGCTGCTTGCTAAGTCTGCCTCATATTCCAGCTCTCGTGTGACATGTCTCATGCAAACTGGGAGAAAGTGGGGAAAAATGCCTTTTGTTACAGCACTGGGGAGTGCTCCTCTGTTGACTGCATGCAGGTGCACTCTCAAGACAAATAAATGCCTGGATTTCAATGCACTCTGCACTTTTAAAACTAAATGTTGTGGATTCAAATATCCTGCCATACTCCATCCAAAGACACGGAGTGAAAAGGTCGCTGCATGCACAGCCTCTCTGGGGCACGTTATCAGACACACAGCAGGCTGGGCAAGGAATAGTTCTCTGTCCAAAGAAGGGACAGATATACTTTGCAATGTATAACTTCTTTGGCTGTGGAGAGGTTTTTTTCCTTTTATTTTCTTTCTTCTCTCTCTGTCTCTTTTTTTTTTTTTTTTTTAAATTAGCACATTTTGGAAGCATGTTATGTGTTTTTAAGCATACCTTCCAGCAAGACACTTTAAACTCAGTAAATTCATAAAAATAGGAGAAATCACAGCGCTTTCCCAACAAATGACCAGATCTGAACACAGTGATGCCTGAACTTGGACTGACTAAAAACCTCTCCTGTTGGAGATTCCAGGCAGGAACATTAACAAAAACATTCTGCATCAAGCAGAGATTATGTTCTGCAGCAAAACCACTTCGTTTTTGCAGATATCCAAGAGGACTGAGTGGGAACCTAGGAGCAATTTCTTAGCAATTTTATCTCACTCTCCGATGAGTTTTTAGCCTAAGTATGAATGTGGACATTTTATTTTGCACTGGAAACCTCCCCTGCCCAAAGTTATCCCTTTACATACTGAACAGAACATGTTTTAGCTTATGCTGCTCCCCATATTCTCAGCTGCTGTAGAGCCATAGCAGACTCCAGAAACTTTCCAGGATATAGCCAGAAACTTGTCAAGAAAAAAAGAGAAGGTTGAAAGCATTGAATAGTCATTCCCAAGGGGCTGAAAAGTTACCATAGTAAAGCAGTGTTTTTACCAAAATGCTCAGCAACAAAAGCAGTAGCATTACCAGTATTTGAACTGTAATTTTCCATTGCTGGGGTTGCATTTGGAAGGAATGGGGCATTTGTGACAATCTTTCAGGTATTTGTGACTACAGCTTAGTGCTCTTGTCTGTAGGGTGAAACATGTTTTATAAAAAGCTATGAAACATCATTCTAAAGGCCACCGATACTGAAGAAGCACGAGCAGCTGCAAATAAGATATAAGGAACTCCTTTAAAAAGGGAGCATCTTTTAGCATTCCAACATCCCAAATGGAAGATTCAACTAAAAGGAGCATAGACAGGAAGACTTTGCCTGAAAACCCAGAAATGCATGAGAGAGGAACAGGTCACGCTGAGAGCCTCACTAGAGAAAAGATGTGAATTTAAGTATTCCATTGGAAATTTGAGTTCCCTTGCTTTACTGCCCAAAGACAATTACCTAAGAACCTGGCACTTCAGGGACCCACTGTCAGTGAAGAGAAAGTGAAGTAGTTTACAGCCAAGAGATCCAGACTTGGAAGGAATAGTCACGGATTATTCCAAACACAGATTCCTAAAAACGCAATTCCCCAGTAGGAACCCATCAGAAAAGACCAGAATTTTGATGGGAAAATGTTGATGGTTATATACACTAAAGGAAGCCCATCCAAACAAAGACACTAACCAGGGTTCTTGGAAAATACACACCCACTCAGTCTTGGGTACAATCCTTTGAAACAAAAGGAGGGAGAACTTCATATGCATCCTTCACAAGGATTATTGATATTTTATCACTTGAACAACTGACCCAACACACGCTCTCGAGCAATTTTTAATCATACTCTAAGCTGAGGTGGTTCCACCATGTAAGGATGGACACTCAAATCAACAAGTGTCACACTTCAGAGAAGAATTGAAGAGGATCTGGGAAATAATCAGAGCAGGAGGATTAATCCCCTTTCTATTTAAAAGACAGGCAGAAAGAAATTACTGCATACTCAAAAGACGTTGGAGTGAGGTATTTTTAAAGAACAAATGTCCTTTGCTAGTCAGACCAGTGTCAAACAGGTAGTTTGACCCGAATCCTGTTTCTAGAAGCACTCTAGTGCTAGTAACAACCCTTTAACAAACAACGCTGTCCTGCAATAATTCATTGATTCTCTCATGTCATTCTTGGACTGCCAGGAACCATGTTCTTACTCTCAGTTTGTAAAATGGGATCCTGGTCTGCAACTGCAACTTCTAGACAAATAGTATCTATTCACAATATTAAAACCAGCTGCTGGAAAGGCATCATGCTGGGGCTCACAAATGAAACTGTACAAAGAAGACGGAGCTCAATAAAAGAAATAGGACATGGGGCAGAAATCACAGCTCCAATCAGACAAAGCCAGGATTGGTTCTACGAAAGGAGAACTTTATTTTAGCTGAACACTAAGCAGACTGCAAAAAGCACTGGAAAAAACCAAACAGTCCCCTAAGTCATGCAACACTAAGGACAACACACCCACTCCCAGCAGGTGAAATTCTCACCTTCTGGAAGTGATGCCACTGACTTCACCATGCCCATCCTCCAGCCTGTCCATGACCCAGACCGGCTGAAATTAAACCATTTCTGAGCATACATTCACCCATCACATTAAGAGGTATTTTCTGCAGAGCAGTGGATAACAAAGAGGGAGCTGATATTTTCAAACTGTAAAGACGACTGAAGGTGAAGTTCCCTAAAGCAAGAGCCTTGATTTTCACCACACCAAGGGCAACACAAGTGTTAAGGACAAGTGTTAAGGTGTTAAGGACTGCAGACAATGCTGCATTTTGTTCTGAGACAGACCATCAGCTATGTCAAAGCTCTCAGCCGAGGAACAGCAAGGAACTCTGCCCACAGAGCTCCTTGGTGCACAGAGCTGGCATGAACACATCTCTTGAGTGTTTGCAGCCACATCTTGGGCCACAGGTGATCTGAAAGAGAAGTTGAGGTTTTTGAGGATGCCCGCCCTGTATGCAAAAGTGGATAAAAGCTAAGCTAAGCAGAGCTAAGGTCAGTCCTTAGGAGAGCTAAGCACAATCTCACTCACAGTACTTCTGAGAATTTGCTGTCTGAATCAGCCAGATAACCTTTAATAACTATAATTTAGAAATATGGTACAGCAGTTGTTTCCAGACCGTGGTCATGAACAACTGCATACTTGTACATAGTGCCAGCAAAACACAGCTAGGGACAGCTGGCCTGTGACTGGAAAGGCTTCTGTTCACTAGAAGAAGGTTCTTGCTTCTACTGGAAGAATACCTAGATCTGAAAATCAAACAGTATTAAACCAAACTACAACTGAACCCCAAATTACATTGCATAAGACTAATTTTCCTTGTGGACTTTATCTTCCATGCTCCAGGTTAGTTCCTTTACTCGATTTCCCTGTATGCCCTTAGGTTTGCTGCCACCCAGTTTAGAAACCCCAGCTGTTGAACAGGTCAAGGTAATACAGTGCAACAAATGCAACCAGAAAGTTTGAATATCTGCTACTCAAGGGTCTGACAGGGGCCTGACACGGTGTGTTACAGCTCTTGGTAATTTTGTACCCACCCACCAATGAACTTGTATCTACCTCAATAATGTGATGCGTTATTTGAACTTAGTAGCACATACAGTGGCACACGATTCTCTCTTTTAATTATAAATAATTTGCTTATAGAAGAGGAAGAGCAGAGGTTGACTTTCAAAGAGAAGAATATAAAGGAAACAGAGTGAGATCACTTGTTTCTCTGCTGCAGGAACAGGGGCTTCAGGAACAGAGGTATGAAACTCACCAAAAAACTGCATTGATCAGGCACCTCAACATGTCCATAGACAGCTCTTCCCTGTGGGAAATCACCATTCTCCAAAACTGGCACACTTGATATATCAAGAGTCATACACCAAACAGAGAGGAACAGGGAAGACATCAGTCAAAGGCCACAATGGAGATGGGAAACAGGTGGGGCAGGAGCTGAGGAGTGACCACAGAACAGGAACACATGACATCATGGCAGGAGAGTTATGTAAGTGGAGAATGCAGCTCCAGAATGGAGGACTTTACACCCGTAACACGGGCCTTGACTCTGACTCAGCACATGGAAAGTAGTTATAAACCTATCTCCACAAAAAAGATAGGTAGAGGAGGTTAAAGAAATCCAGGATGAACTATGTGTCATAGGCACTGCATATCTTCATTCTAGTCCAAAACAGAGTCAGGGAAAGCAACATTTAGTTTCTCCTGATCGTCTTGTTTTCCCTTTCAAATGAGAAAAAAAGGAGTATCTGGCTGTTCACCAGCTGCCCTCCACCCTCACGTCCAATGACGACATTTCCTGTTACACTGTACATGCTATGGAAGAGTGAGCCTGGTGACATCTTTGGCAGAAAAAAAAAATGCTTCAAATTTTTATTTACTCCTAATTACTATTCAGCTTTTGGGCAATTACTGACTTGGAAGACAAGGAAGATATTTTAGGATTATCCCAAAACCTTGTGATAGTTATGTGTTTCCCCCTCTGTTCAGTCCCCCTCGTGGGTGATCCCGTGTGCTAAAGGAGCAACCTGCCCTTCCTGACGACAACTATTCCAAGACCTGGAGACACAGGGACTCCAGCTGCAGCTATCAGCCTAGGCTCCAAAGGACCTTTGTGGCTGAGGTTGGTGCAGCACAGCCCAAAATCATCTTCCTCCCTGCCAGCCAATTCTCAGTGCTCATTGACCAGGTCTGGGAAAGCATCCTAAGAGGTTGGCCACCTTCACTGCCTTCCCCAGGGCAAACCTCACTGCATGTCCAGAATGGGGCTAACATTCATGCTTCATGACCTGAAACTTCACAACCAGAGAACTTTCACCTTTCTGCAGAGTTTCATCAAAATCCCTCATCGGAGTGGAAGTGGTGCAAATCTAGCTGCCCCATAAAAACCGAAGAATTTAAAAATATTTTCAATATGCAGATGCCTTGCCAAAAGCACAGTAAAGAGCCCACCATGAATACATAACAGAAATAAAAAAATGTTTGCTCATTTCTAAATTTCCTGGAGTTTGCTTAATGTCAGCAGCCCCAGTGAAGAGCAGAAACGTAAAACCCTGTGACAGCTTTTGAACCCCCGACCCCAATCGGCAGCTTCGCCGGGACTGGTTTTGAAATAATTCAGTCCGTCAGCCTGCATCTTGTTACACTCAGTGCAACTGATGCAATCCTGTGAATCTCTTCTCCCCTGTACGTTTTTAACTCTCTCGTGCCAAAAGTTATTTTACTCTTACAGGAATATGAATCAGGGCTGCTCTGTTTCTTGGGGAACATTTGGGGAACAAGGTTTCATCCAGTTTTTGTTTGAAGTAGTAAATATTTAGGAGAAGCAGAAGATAGCTTTCATCTGAAACGTGTTTTCACATCCTTGAAGCAGTGAGGCAGTGAGAAAGGGACTGGAAAACAGCCTGCCATTTCCTTTCCTCCCTGTCTTTTGGACTGCTTCTGACCCAGTGTCAGTGCGCATGCACGCTCACCCCCTTGGGCTGCTCTTTTACACCGGGACTTCCTTGTAAAATCCAACTCATCTGTTCGAAGCAATGACTGAAACACTGTCTATAAAATTATGGCATTTTTCCACTTGAAAAAAAAAAATAAAAAACACTTCATTTAAAAGTTATTTTTAAACCTAGTTGGCTTGAAGCCACCTTTAGTCACAACTGAAGCGAATTCTTCTTTTCCTAGAATTCAATGCCTTCCTTTTCTAAAATACACTAGTTTAAAAAAAGTAAACTCAGTAAATGCAGAGTTTACACTTCTGACTTCACTGTTTCGCCCCCTGACATATCAGCAGTTTGCTTTTCAACAAACCCAAACAAGTCTTTACTTTTTCTACTTTAGGGACTTATCCTGAGCAGGGACTTGAGCAATGCCAGAGCAGAACCACTCACTTCCAGTCTGAACCTGGCCGGGGCACTTGCAGAGCATCACCACAGCCAGGAACAGAGTTATGTCTGGGAGGGAACTGAAGCCCCTTCAGAAACGTGGCCAGACTCGAAAAGAAAGCAGCAGAGCTTTATTCCAATGCAAGACACCTCCGGCTTCTGGCACTACACCTGCATTTACATGGAATAGCCAACCATGAAACACATGAACTGAGAGCACTGTTGTCATATATGCAGGGAGAATGAGTATCCTGACTTCTCTATGTTCCCATTTTCCAGGACTGTCTCTCAAGAGACGGGAGGGCATCTGGACTCCTTAATGAAGTAGCTGATCTGGAATCTGGGTTTAGTAACACCAACTCCCCTTTAAATTTAAAAAAAAAAAGAATAGGGAGAGAAAAGAAAGACTTCAATTTAAGCCATTAATATGTCACCAAGAAGTATTTTAAGGACCAACAGGCAAACTGACCTGACAGGAAGAGTATTTTCCTTCCCTTTTCAAAGGAGATTCTACTTTTCCTAAGAGAAAATTCAAACTAAATTAGACTGACTTTGTATTCAGTGACCGTTTGCATGCACGGCAGCATTATCTGCACTGTGACAACTCCACTGAGATGTGAATATGGAGTTTATATAATTCAGTTCTACACATTCTGTAAAGGGTATCAGCAAGCAGAGCAATGCAAAATAATTAGAAGGCAAGACATTTGTAGTCACTATCTGGAAAAGGTAATTTGAAGAGATTTGGGTTTTCCAAGTCGAAGTTTCTCAAGTCTGAGCTCAGCACTGAAGCATTTGGTACTTTGAATCAAGTCGCAATTATTGGCTAACTCGGGGCTTAATGATGACAAAGGAAAGGTGATTTTTTATATTAAAAAGTGGCACTTTAAGGTTTTGAGGTTTTTCTGTTGCTGCTGTTTTATTGCTTGAGGGCCTAAGGATTCAGAATCAAAATTTCCTAAGGACCCAGCATCTATCTAATCTTTTAACCTAACAATGTCAGAAGCATTTGGAGATGGACTCTGTGAGAATGGTTCAGGTTTTGATGTTGGTTTTAAACAGCAGCATCTGGAGGGCTGTTTTGAGGGGATTTGTTTTTTAAATGGGGGTAAAGAAGATACACAGGGTAAGCAGCAATTAAGACAGTCAGAAGCTCTCAGCTCCTCTGTCTTCAGTAGCTGGACTAAAGCTACAGCGCTCTGCACAACTCTGGACAATTCTGCACTCTTTCCCCATGCAAGGCTGTGGAGTTCAGTGTTAATATTAGCAAAATGCAGCTTGCCAACATGTGCTTGCTGAATGAGGTAGGTCTCCATTACCTCATTCTACACGACCCTTTTACAGATTTTATCCAACAAAGCTTTTGAAGATATATTTATCTTTAACCATGTGAGAAATCTCACTTACAGTAATGATTGTGCAACAATAAAAAGTAAAAATAAAAATGATTAGTAGTCCGCTGACGATTATAAACCCTCTTCATTTCCCTTCCTCCCCCTTTTTTTTAGGGACTCATTACTCCAATGTTTATTTTTACTTTTGTAAATCTAAGAGTGGAAAGCTAAAGGCAGAGGTATAAAAGTGGCCACAGTCTGCAAGGGATGGGTGAGTACAGGACCTAGACATCTGAACATATGACAGGATGCAGGGTATGAATGCCACACTGGGCAGCACTGGAGGAGGGTTACAGCCCTGGTAGCAACCCAGGAAATCTGTGCCAGGACAGTGAGGAAGGATTATGCAGCTTTTCAGCATAAAGTTGCGTTAGAAGCTTTGAGACACTGTCATCATTCTCAATCTGCCATTCCTCTCTTCTCCCTGACCCCTTCTCACAAACTCTCTGGGCACCTCTCAGGTGTATACATGTCATTTTCCAACTCCACTAGGCACAAAAACCTCAAGACTGTGGGGTTTGAGCCTCTGCAGGCAGCTGCAGGTTAGTTCTATCTGTCTAACTGGGATAAACGTAATCTCCAGACTCCAGCAGGAACGACCCGTGTGAAAGAGAAGGGGGACACACGGATGACGAGACAAGAATCCTTACAAGGAACTGGGTCAAAGATCAGGATGGTTTCCTGGAGATTTCTTTTGGAGTTATCTTCTGGCTGGCAACCCAGGCCAGGTGGAGAACGTTTCTGAACCTACAGCAAGAACTGCCCTTGGCTCAGAGTGAAAGAAGAGTTAAGAGCTCCCACATCCTCACATCCCACAGGCTTCTCCTCTACCTGCTCATGGGTATCCTGCCTAAATCTGTCAGAGGCTTCTGGTCCTGACCTCCCTGGGGTGCGACACAGATCACGGCTCTGGAGAACAGAGCTGGTCCGTGCAACTCCTGACCTCCAGTCTCAGTCTGTGCCAGCCCCAAGAGCTCAGTGGTGTCCCATCTATCCCCATTTCCCTTAACAGAGCACCTACAGTCTAAGCTGTCTCCTCTGAGATTAGACCAGCATCCACTGCAGCAGCAAAGCCTTAAGTCAGCATGTCGTAAAGAAACATTATAAACACCACCTTGACATTTTAGTGTACACAGTTAACATTTACATTTCACACCACCTCCTATGTAAAGCCCCTCTCTCCATGCCATCAATACACCGATTCTCTTAACCCCTCCCCACCCAACACTAAGGGCACCTTTTCTCAGGCAGGCTAACAAAACAGAATATTTTTGGTGCTTCTGAGCCCAGACACTGTGGAGACAGGAGTGGTCAAAAACTGGTTAAAATACAAAAAATAGAAGCAGACAAAATTCCCCAACCTTTAAAACCCACCCGGGTCTTTCCCAAATACCCCAGAAAGCTTCCAGCTCCCAAAGGGATGCTACAGGCAATATTTCAAAGGCTACTTTCAACGTTCTCTGTGAAGCATCTTTTGATGCTCCAGATTCATCTTCCTAAGGGTTAATATACCAAAACAGGAAAGAGGGAGAAAAAAAGGCACAAAAGCTGTATAACTCCTTTCTGAGGTATGACAAACTCTCTCTGCATCTTATTCCGAAGTGTGAGATGTGCAATTTCCATTCTTAAGCTCAGTAAAAATGGCATTAAAAAGTACTGACCCTGGGAACTGCATGATTATTCGTTTATCAGATCAAAATCAGCAAAACTGTCTTTTTATGTGCTGCTTACTTTCAAAAAAAACCCCTACCACGCATATTTCAGTTCTCCCTCTCCACACCCCACACCCTTGTGCTGCTGTCCAGCTGGAACACATCAAGGGTCTAGAAGCCAAGTCAAATGCTGACCCCACCCTCCTCCATCCATTTTAAGGCACCTTCAAAGCCAGTACACTGATCTAGTTCAGCTTAGCCAACAACGCCAGCAAATCTGTTATTTAAGACTTTAGTGCTGGGTTTTTATAACTGCCCGTTAATACAAGCTTTGATGTATGGTCAAAAAATCCAGCTGTAATGAGTTTCATCAGGCTGTAGTAACCTTTCCTCAGAAGGTCTTTATTACTATACCTTCATAATCTTTGGGCCCAATACTTTTATAGTATCATTCTTACTGAACCTCCTTAAAAACAACTCAGCAACACTTAACACTTCTCCTTCCCCAAAATTAAAACAAAGAGCCAGCAATAGTTTTTCTTGAAGACACTTTTGCACCCCCATTTCTGATCACATCTTGCTGTTAAGAGCATGCAGGCAATAGCTGTGCGAGCCAAAAGACAAACTAATTTTCATTACAAAGTCCTTCAGACAGAATACAAAAGGATTTTGTAAAAGGACAAACGACTTACTTTGTTGCTCCCCTTTGAAGGATGCAGCACAGAAGAAAGAGGGGAAAAAAGAAATATTAGTTACATTTATTTAACACGCATTCAGCCTAACTTGTACAGTTCTGGAAATGGCTCAAACCAAATGAGGAACTGACTCAGGGAACATTCACTGAGTCCTGTACTTAGACAGCTTCCAAGGGAACACAGGACATTCGCAAAGGACTTGAGATGTTCAGCAAAACTGTTTTCCTCACCACACAAACATCCTGATCCCGCTTTCGCTTCCTTCAGTGTAAATCAGGAGCAGCTCCTGGGAAGTCGGTGGATACAAATACAAGGGGGAAGAAAAGGAGGCCTGAAGTGATCTAGGGATGGGATGGCAGCCAGAGGGATTATCCTGTGTCAGTAATACTGAACTTCCAGTATGCAAAGCAACTCACTAAACATGTCTGCTGAGCCTTCCATGACAGCCATTCCCTACAACTTGCCAGTGGATGGAAAGTTTCAAGATCCAGAGCTTTTTAAAAAGCAAATATTGAACTTTTAGATTAGTAATAAAAATAAGGAGGAGATGGCATTGGGGGGCGTGGGGGGAGAAGGAATGGGCGGTGCTAGCAAGGTAAAGCGTGCAGAGCAAGTTACGACAAACATCTGTGCTATTATTTTGGTTTAATTGTGAGTTTTGCCATGAGCTGGCATGAACAGTGTGTATTATACAGTGGGAAGCCAGCCAAAATAAACACCAGCCTACAGTTGAGAAATACAGTCTGGAAAGGTTAGTCACAAAGTTGTAGTCATTTTTTAACAAAAAAAGGAGGGCTTTGGATGCATCGGTCCAGAAAGCCAGCAGTAAAGTCAGCTGGTAAATGGATATCCCATTTCAAAGTGAATTGGCCACAGTATGATTTATATCAAGCAAGCTGACTTGCATATGGGTTGGAAAAATAAAAACACTGATTCATTGCTATCTGGGTGGCTGTCAAAGCCCACGTCCCGACAAAAGCAAATGGATTGCGGGAAGGAGGTGACTTGGCAAACTGCAAACAATTCAGGGGCTCCTAGAGCAGTGCTGAGGGCTGATTACAGATAGTTCATGGGACAGAGAATATGTGAACATATTCACTCCGTGCGTCCCTGTGTACAGAGGGCCAGGGAAGACAAGCAAAATTAAGCAAGGAAATGGAGGAAGGGGGTACAGGGCCTTTAAAATATTAATGAGATTTGCTAAGGCAAAAAGAAAAAATATAAATCTAGAACCTTGGACTTAGCTTCCAGGATTAAATGAGCAGCAGAGACTCCATGTTAGTGGCAGCAAGTACAGAGCCCCATTACCACTGTAATCAAACCATTTTATGTTGTGCTACTAAAAAAAAAAAAAATCAACAGAAAAATTAATATTCTTAGTTGAGAGATTTGCCCTTGGTGAGAATTCAGAACAGATCTCCTTAATCAGTGCCGAACTCCTACTTTTCCTAGCCCAGCTTGGGGCAGTGGCCGTGGGTGCCAGCCCGGTGTCCCCGTGGGTGATCAGAGCTGCTCACGAAGGCACCGGCTGCACTCTCCTGTTCCCGGCTCGCACACGCTCCGGCAGCTGCAGGGAGCGGGCCAGCCCCCGCTGCAGTGCTCCAGCTCCACAGCACTCTTCGTCTAGTTTTCATCTCCAAGCAGCAATTTTTCTACTGCTGGTGCCAAAGCCCTGGATACTCAGAGTTCCCAGCTGTGCCTCACACATGAAAGAGAGCGAGGAGGTCAGTCTGGGAAGGGGCTAAGGCACCTCTTTGCCTTTTTAACTGGGATCATGAAGTTGGAGCGAAGCACTGAAGTAAACTCAAGCTGCTGCCATTTCCTGGCAGTCCCTCCTACTTAAAAACATGGCCTCTGAATCTTTGAAGGAGAATAAAAGACTAAGGGGTGTCTCTAAAACTGTTTTATATTGTCAGAGGAAGGTGTGAAACATGCACAGGATTTTAATGAAACGCTGCTCATTTTTATTTAGGGTCCACTGGATCTTCTAAGGTACCTGGGCCCCTTGGAGATTTTGCTTTGCAAAATTCAAAACTCTTAACAGCAGACTCACATTCCACACTTGGACCTCTAGTCCTTTAGGCATAAAGTTTTGGAGGCTTAGACTAGCACTGAGCATCTTTCCTGAACAGCTTGATAAACTACTGCGCGAATTTCAAACTACAGGCACTTGGAACAATAATATTTACTCTTTTTATAATGTAAAGATAATTCCAGCTCAAAGGAGAACTGTATTTTGACTCCCCTTCTACTTCTTTCAAGGAAGTCTCTCATCTTGCATCTAAGACTCTTTTGACAGACCAACTTTAAACAAAACCAAGAATTCTTTGTAAACATATTTTGAATACCAAATACTTTTAGGGGGAAGGGAGAGACAGGAAGAGAGAAGTTCAGAAATCCAACTAGTCTGTCTTGTTTAAGGATAAAGTACCAGATATACCAATATGACAAAACCATCACAGAACACGAGATTAAACCAGAGGCAGCAACAGCCTTTTGTGAAATCATCATTAAAACCTAAGCAAGAAAAAACCAAAGCGATACAGTATATTGGTCCTAGTAATTAGTTAGGTAACCTCTCATAACAAATCCTCATTAAGTGACTTCTGGTAATCTTAGGTAGGAATGGATCTATTGGAACAGGCAACACACTGAAAAGTCACCAACATTGTTTTTTTACTTTTTAAAGTCTCAGATACCTGGTAGGTCTCCCGCTAAATGAATATTTGCACTATTCTCTAAAAAACCCATCATCGTTATTATCATCACTGTTTGTTTCCATAATAAATGGAGAATCCAGCAGCACAATAATTTCTTATGTATCTTTTTATGGTAGCCTTGAAACTTTGTATGAAGAGAAGAAGCTGAGCTTGTTTGCATGAATAGCTCCTGGAGGAGATGCACACAGAACTGTGCTGGAAGCCATGCAGGCATCGCAACCAGAAGGGAAGAAAAAGGTGAAGGGAGAAGACAGCACAAGACCCTGGACTCGAGGAACCCGGCCTTCCCATGGAAAACAATCAGGGAGAAGAGCAAATTCGTCAGAATCATTTCTCAGAAGGGATCTTCCACTGAAGGAATCCAGCACTCACTGCAGACAGGTGAGCCGTGCACTACAGAAACTTTCAAAAGCTCAAATGACAGGAATTTTTGCTAGTCAGCCTTCTCTTTGGATACATCTCCTCAAAGCTTCACTTGATGTAAAATATCAAGGTATCTAGGTCCAAAAGTATTCAATAGTAGCTGGACAGACTCTGTTTCCCAACTTTCTGTCATTTCTAGTAAATTAATAGAGGCTTTTTTATTGTATCCTGTTCAATTTGCTCCACACAATGATTAGCTGAGTAAAACTGCCTTTGGAAAGGTTTAGCATGTGTTTCATACACAAAAAAATCATGCAGTGAATCAGTAAAATAAATATACATGATTGCCTGGAATGCTTCTGTCAGTTCTGTAATACAGAGCTTGAGGGAATAAACTCTTCAAAGCACATCTTTACCTTAAAAAACATTAATAGAAACAATGAAGCTCAGGAAACCCCAAATTGCTCAATGCTTTTACTACACGGATCCAATGAAAAACACATTGGAAGGTTTGGTTTGTGGTTGCTTGGGTTTTTTTACATTGAGGTTTGACGCACAAATTGGTCTTAAAATATTTCATTATGAATATTTCGAAATTACCACAGACTCGTACAATGAAAAGGCTGCTCTTTCTCGAGATATCTGCAGACACTGTGTTTTCCCAGATGATACAGTTGTTTTTCCTGACTCAAACAGAGCAGCTACTGGCAAACTAGTGAGCTGTTTAACTTACTGAGGATTTATCAGGATAGACACCGGCTCGTAGCAGAGATGCCTTCCAGCTATCCACCTCCTCTTGGGAGTCACAGGCTAGCTCAAGGAAACGGTAATCCTTGTAAACATTCCTGGAACAAAGAGCACCACATTGTAAAA
Organism: Mohoua ochrocephala; assembly: GCA_013398855.1. Lineage (NCBI taxonomy): Eukaryota > Metazoa > Chordata > Aves > Passeriformes > Acanthizidae > Mohoua > Mohoua ochrocephala. The sequence goes on along the minus strand of VZTA01023741.1, from coordinate 81,587 downwards.
CTAGCATTTTACTACTCTGTATCATGCACACAGCATTTTAAATTAAAAATCCTTTGGGACCAGAAATTACTTGGTAATTGTTTTGGACAACAGAGTTTACGGGACAGGTGCTTGTTTAATAATTACATGGAGTACTTAAAAATCTCTTAGAATGCTACAGCACAGCTCTGGAAATAATAATCATCTAAAAGCACCGTGAAACTACTTAAAATCAATTTTCCTGCTTTTGCTAAAACAGAGCACTTTTAGGGAAAAAAAAAAGGACGTTGTGATGCAGAGGACGAACACATAAGACATGCCAACATAACAGCACGGCTTGTGATGGATTGCTGCTGTAACCAATAAACACCAAAATAATCACTGATGCAACTTCTTCCCCTGTTAAGTCCTTCCAGTTCATTATATACCCTTTTTAGTTTTTAGACATCATCAGTAAAAGAGGGAAAAAACAGCAATGATAATCAGATATTTTTAAACAAACAAAACAAACCTCTGATGTCTGTCATCATAATAAGAAAACTGGGACGTGTTTAAATAAAACCTCTTACAGGTAGTTCACAGAACACGGTAAAGGCAGGGAATCACTTAATGGAAGAAAAGAGAAAGGAGGAAAAACACGTCTATAGGAAGGTGGTACTGGTAAATTCTTCAATAAACAGAACAGATTTTCCCCTTACGGTTTAGCCATTAGTTTCTGAATTCAAATTCTATAGACAGACCAGATCACTGCAACTTTGTCAGCCAACAGGCTTTTTAGGAAAGGCCACGAGCTGAACTGAAAAAGGTTAGGAAACCACATTTTGCTAGATCTTAACAGTTGCACAAAGATCAATCTTCCATCTCAACCAGACTGTTTTCTTCCCTTAGCAAGCTATGGAGGACGGGGATTGATGGAGATTGCTTCACTCTCAAAGACAGCAACGACAAGGGGCCCTTTGGTTTCATTAAGCAACTACAGAGGTCATTTCTACCACATATTTTGAGGGGGGGGGGGAAATGAATACACTACAGAACGAGGAAATAAAGCTATTATTGTCACTGGCTAGACAAATTTCTTTAGCATTCAGGGACTGGTGGGATTTCACCATCACACTGCTGGAACACAACCGACTTGATGTAATTCCCACTCACAGAAGTGATTCTCTCCTACCAACAATGTCACCAGGCAGCTCACAGCCTTGCTTTTTAGGGGTAGTCTCAGGAAAGAGGTTAAAAAGGTTAAAAGAGGTTAAAAAGAGGTAAAAAACATGTAAGTGAACCTGAGCATGAAGCAGCCATGATACCAGATCACTAAATTATCACCCATGGAACCACAGTACAGCAACCACTGCACACCCACTCTGAAGAGAGCAAAATGAGGTATTTTTTAGCAGGCTCGTAAGTTGCATTCAAAACTTCAAAGAATAAAGGACATACTCAGATTTATTTCCTTACACTGGTGACTCAGTTCTCACCAAATTCAAAGGCTAAATCTGAGCACACAGCACCAGGCTTGCACTACTCCCTTCAAAAACCCAGGTGGTTTTTGAGGTGCCGCCAGAGCATTTCCTTCCCACAGCAACCAGCCCAAAAGGTCACAAAGAGGCACTAACGGGCCCAATCCCACAGTTTAGCCAAAGCCTTTGACAGTGTGAACAACTGAAAGCTCTGTGGATTCTTTTATTGATTGAGAAATTTAAAATTAATCCTTCTTCTTCCCTGACTTCAAAAGTACTAATACTGCCGGTAAGGCAAATAATAGCCTGGATGACCTTATCAGATGCTGTTACCTTAAAACTGAGCAAACACCTGAATATTATTCCATTTTCAATATGGTGGAACTCCAAGTCAACATTTACTGAACAAAACAAAGAAGTCCATTAAAAAAAAAAAAGAAAAGATAAGCATAATGAAATTACCAGAGAAAAAAATGCTTTAATTTATTGTTAGGAGAAGCTTTTAGTGAGATAAGCTTTTCTGGCTAAGATAACGAAGCAGCTATAACTTTGAAGAAATAGGAAGCTGAAATGGTAAAAGGGTACTCTCAGAAAAGATGACTAAAAATAACAATAGAGCAAATAAAGGCTGTAAAACATAGTGATAGGGAAGTTCCAAAAACACTTATCTGCAAGAGCAAAACAACATGACACCAGCTTGTGAAAACATTTTTTCAGGACTGTCATGTTATATATTACACTTTTTGGCATTTTGTGGCTTGCTCCAACCAGCGTAGCTGTGCGAGCAGGGATTTCAGCCAACTGCTTCGAACACGTGGGAGCTGACAAGTCTGCACTCTGTCTCTGTGTCAGGACTTTTCCTGGGGCCAGGGACACCTCATGGCCCAGCAGCTGATGTCTCCCAGTCTCCAAGGCCCTTCTTTCTCCCTGCAGGACCTCAGAGTTCCATTTTAGTGTAGCTCATTCTACACTCTCACCACTGCCAAAGACACAGCACGTGTGAGGAACTGAAGGATGCACTCCCTGAGCCAGAGCTCATAGGAATGTTACAGCAGGGCAGGTAAGGGGATGCTTGCCTCCCCAACTGGCTTCCTTGCTACCAGACTTCCCCTGCCTTTCTTTCTCCCAGAGAGGCTGACAAGCATAGGAACTTTTCAGAGGAAAAAAAAAGCCAGAGTAACTTCTGAAATGAGTGTGTCCTTTTTCTGTTACCAGTGGAATCTTACAAAAACATATTAACATGTTTTACTCATTAGGAATCCACTGGCGTCTCATGGAAAGCTGTAAAAATGTTCTTGAAAACAATTCAGATTTTCTGTCTTCTTCCTTCTTACACTTCTTAAAATTGCTGAAGACATCAGCACAGAAACAGTTACTACTCAAGCCTCACCTACCTACTCCATATGGAATACTGTGAAGTCATGTTCTCACTGCCATCTCTCTAGCAGCTAAATGGGATGTTAGACATCAAAGACAATGACAGAATACAGGATGCCAGGGAAGATGAACTCTCAACAATAGGAATCTCGTTGCTGTCCAGGCATCTGTAAATCTAAGGGACTGTAGAGACAAGACAGATACAGTAAATGGGAACATGCCTAGAAGTACTGTTTGCAAGTAGTATTTCTCTTAAATATTTAACATTTCTTAAATGTGAACACATAAATGAGGAAACTGCAAAGCCATATGCATATACCACATCTACCTACTCTACTTCCTCCTGTAGTCTCACCACTGTAATTTAGTATCATGCAAAATACATGAAAATATAACTATAGTGGCATTACTGGAGATCAACATAATACTGCTTTTTTTTTTTCCAGAATGAAAAATACAAAAGGCTACCATTTGTTATCTGCAGATTTTACTATACCCGAGATAAATAAACCTCAATTTGGAACTGCATTCCACTAAAAATGCAACATAATTGCCTATGAGGATGGACAATTGGACTAAAAGCATCAGTTCCAATTCTGGAATGGTTCCACACTCAGGACATGCCTTCTCTAGGCCAGGCCCATTACCTGACAGTCACCCATTACCAGCTGTGACTTTGCTTACCCTAGAACATCTTCACTTTATTTCTACCTGGACTTCCTGATTCCTTTCCCCCGTATATTTCAGGACACAGAAATGTCCATAGGTGTTTCTTTAACTCCTCCCATCACAAAAGAATCCTAACAGGACTGGATTAAGGTATTTGAAAGTGTCCAAGAGGAAACTGAGAAATGCCAGATAAGTTTGAAGACTGACCCAGCTGTGAGTTACTGAGATTTCCCTTCTACCCGCCCTGAAGCCTGGGCTGTCAGCACTGCATAGGGAAGGCTTGACTGCCTATAAACCAGCAGATCTCTGCAGTCCAGGAGCAGGGAGTGACTGACACACACCTGAAAATCACCCAGAAAGAACACCTGTAACATCACTGGGTTTCCCTCTATGGTGGCTGCACATCAGTATGTGCTCTCTGTTCACACTGCTGGACATCAAGATCTATTGTATCTCTTGCAATTTCTTAATACTAAGATGAGGTTAAATATTTGTCTCCAGCAAACCTAGAGAATTTTTAAGGGCAACCACTACAGGCACATTACAAACCCAGTTAACACGTGTGCATCTATATTAATGCATACTCACATATAACCATGTGCACAGAGAGCTTTTAGATTGAGTTTGATCTCGATTTCAGTAGACAAAGATGTTCTGGATATGTATGAAATTTCTTTTTATAGAGAGAAAATAGAAACTAAGATTAATCAAAAATGCATTTATTCTTGCCAGTATGGGGGGAGACAGAACAACCACTACACAACAAGAATACTAGTGACATTTTTTAGAATGGGGCCTATAAGCTACTTTAATCCTCCAAAGAACACAAACCCACTTTTAACTTCAGCAGTCGCACTGAGACAAGTGAAGCTACTCACAGACTGAAAGATAAAGGAATATCTTCTTTTACAGGGATTTCAAACAGCTTATCTCAAATGATTTTTTTGTAAACATCTCATCTCTATTAGCATGGAAGCAGAATTGAAATGAACATGAGAAATCTAGAACCAAATGCAAATTTGCCCCACTTTATTCCATGAAAAACACAAAAGATTCTATTCTTAGGTATTTCTTACTTGATTGAAATTGAAAACATACAGAATGTGGGTTTAATGAATAGTCACCTCAAATGAAAAGGGGAGGAAATAACAGAATCCAGATACTCTAGCTATCGGGAAAGGTAATCTTGGATGAAATTGTATGTTCTCTACCTATTTAAACTGCAACTCCACCGTGCACACTCTGCTTATTCAGATTTACTCTTAGTCTTTGATTTTGGACACCTGTAATTGCACAAAGGCTGGTTTGAACATATGAAATTTTTATTTTTTTTCAAATAAGAAAGCCCTACCAGAAGCTCTGCAAATCATATATTTGAAAATCAAGAAACAAAAATGGCCATCTGCTCTGAGTTAACAGCAATGACTAACATTTTCTATCAAGGCGTACCATTTCAGATCACTCCAATGTGAATGCTAATTAAAATTAATTACACATGTCTCTGAAGATTTTTTTTTCTTAATATCCAGAAAAGCCAAGGAGACAATCTCTGAGACAATGTCATGAAATAATAACGCTTAAGGATTTTGCCTATCTCATGTGAGCGCTCTCCCAAAAGCAGAAGGATCTTTTCAAGTACACACACCCAAAACACATACAAACCCCCCCAATTTTAAGGTGAAAATGAACCGAAGATATGCTGCTCAGTATATAGGCCAGCCTTGGCAATGAAGTATCTCGAGCCCTATATGTAACCCAGAACAGAAACGCAGCCAAAACTAACACCACACAGGCCAAAATCCACAGTAGTAACAGCGACTGCCACTAAAATATTCCATAAGTCCCTGGAGGAGAAGGTTTGATGCCTTTCGTGGTGAGGGATGGAAACCTGTTTTGAAATCTACCTCGGGGCCACACAGATGCAAAAGCTGCCCCCAGCTGTCAGCCCCTCATCAGGCACGGAGGGAACGGAGGGAACGCGGCTCCTGCTCCAGCCCTGTCCTTCCCTGGATGGGGCAGAGGGACCCTCACGGTGCTGGGGCACGGTCAGCAAGGCCAGGAGGAGCTGCAGCTCACTCAGGTTTACCAGCAAGGCCAGGCGGAGCTGCAGCTCACTCAGGTTTACCAGCAAGGCCAGGCGGAGCTGCAGCTCACTCAGGTTTACCAGCAAGGCCAGGAGGAGCTCTGCTGCAGCTCACTCAGGTTTACCAGCAAGGCCAGGAGGAGCTGTGCTGCAGCTCACTCAGGTTTACCAGCAAGGCCAGGAGGAGCTGCAGCTCACTCAGGTTTACCAGCAAGGCCAGGAGCTCTGCTGCAGCTCACTCAGGTTTACCAGCAAGGCCAGGAGGAGCTGCAGCTCACTCAGGTTTACCAGCAAGGCCAGGAGGAGCTGTGCTGCAGCTCACTCAGGTTTACCAGCAAGGCCAGGAGAAGCTGTGCTGCAGCTCACTCAGGTTTACCAGCAAGGCCAGGAGAAGCTGCAGCTCACTCAGGTTTACCAGCAAGGCCAGGCAGAGCTGCAGCTCACTCAGGTTTACCAGCAAGGCCAGGCAGAGCTGTGCTGCAGCTCACTCAGGTTTACCAGCAAGGCCAGGAGGAGCTCTGCTGCAGCTCACTCAGGTTTACCAGCCAGGCCAGGCAGAGCTGCAGCTCACTCAGGTTTACCAGCAAGGCCAGGAGAAGCTGCAGCTCACTCAGGTTTACCACGCAGGGCTCAGCCCGTGCTCACAACACCCGTGTCTCTGGCAGGCACTGACGTTTCATATCCCACACAATCGCTTAGGGAATTTTCTTCAGGTACAGCGTAACTTTCATATTCCAAAGGTATGGGTTTGGCACGGCGGTTTCCTTCCCCCAAGAGCCCCTTTTTGCTCTGGAATACCAGTTTTAAACCTCAATACCTGCACCATACTATCTCTTATTTGTCATGCAAAGAATATTTGTCAATAATGACAAAAAAGAATATATTCCAGAAAAAAACCCCCAACCTTTTTCTTTTTTTTTTTTCCTTTTCTTTTTTTTTAAAAGGGAAAGCAGTTGGCAATAAAAGCTAGCTATTCCTTGGGTTTGTATATTTTTCCTGTTCTTAAATATTGTACTCTCCAGCATTTTAGGAGTTTGTTTAGAAATGTTAGCAGCTTTTTTTCTGGATTAAATTTGTAGGGCTTTTTAATTAAACAGATTCTCTTTCTTCCATTTCAAACAGAGAGGGCTCTGAATAGCTTACAGTCCAGCTCTTCCTGGGGCTTAGCTTTCTGAGTAATTCAAAAACAGTAACTAAACATACATCTCATTTTAGGCTTTCTCCTTTAGCCTGGCTTCCATCCAACACCTCCTCTGACCCGGTCTCCTTTCACTAGTTCCCTTTATTTTGGCTCTTGCCCAATTTCCCTTATATATGGATAGCAGTTAACCAGTTGCTGCCCATGGCAAGAAATTCAGTACTTAAAGCTCTAGTACATTTGGAGTCCCAGGAAAACCTTTTGCTCCATCCCCTTCTAGAGCAACACACAGCCAACAACATCTATCCAAAATATGCAGTGATACCTTTCACTGACTTAGACACAGTGTACTTTCCTGGGTCCTACTAGACAACACAGCTCCCTGTGCAATATGATTCCTGACAGACAGAGTGTACTCAGGAGCCAGTAGCTAAAATTCCTCATCTGGCAGTTCTATTTTCAGTCCTATTGTGTGCCCTCAAAATGGCCTTTTGCTCGCTCTCCTCTGGACATTCATCTGTTTGTCAGATGAAAGATCTGTTTTTACGAGCCTGCCCCAGACAGTCGGCTCTGGAGCAGGGATGGCAGGTTCTGTCCCACTGCTTCATGATTACTGAGGGGCATTTGGCTCTCAGGAACTGACTCTTGTGAAAGCAAAAGGAACAGTTCCGTGCTTTGCACTTGCTCCTCACGCCCCTCTATCATACAGAACCACAGAGGTGAGGAAAGCAACACCGTAACTCGATTTCATCTGGGCCCTGGTTGGGCTGGAAAGTAAAAGACAAGGAGAACTGGTGGCATCTTCCTCTGCAAGGAAGGCACAATTTCACACACTGGCTCTGCTTCTTTGGCTCCAAGGAAAGGAATGAGTCTGAAGAGGAATGGAGAAAGGCTGCTGATCAGAGACTCTCCACCAGGTAACCCTTCCTCACTCTGTGGTTGCTACTCCCAATACTGGTACAGAAGGCTTGAAAATTCACCAACTCAACAAACGCTTCAGCCTACCACCATTTATAACCCCCAAAACCTGTACCTAGTCGAATCTCCACTCCTTTAAAAGAGAATTCATCTCTCCAGAGTTGGAGAAGAGATGGAAAGAAAGCTTTTTCTCTGCTTGTAGCAAATGAAGATAGGTTTTTTTACTCATTATTTCTTTACTTAAAAGGGAAGTAGCATACAGTAATACAACAATTTATTGACCAGTAAATCAGGAAAAAGGTGTAATTACACTACTGCAAAGGCAAGAGATTACTGTAGAACAACAGACAATCTGTCAAAATAGTGTCACATGTAGTCAACAGGGCGAGATCATGAGAACTAATGACTGCTTGCCCCTCTTAGGGGAGATGGAGAGGTGGGACTGTTGCACAGATCTTTAAGGGAGACACATTTAAGACTACAGTTCTTGTCCCAGGCTACAGTACTTGGTTAACAGAAAAAGCATCAATAAGTGAGTAATTTTTACAAGAAATACATGGAGAATAAATCAAGCATTTGGAACGAAATCCTGTAAGGAAAGTCAACTTTCTGGGATGGACAGAACTTGTTTGCTTTGTTCTTGAGCTCTGAACAAGAGTCTTACACACTCAGCAGTGAGAACACGGCAGGTTAATCCACTGGATGTGAGCAGAGATGCTGACAAAATCCTCTCTCCTCCGTGCTTAGCTCTGCCTGAGAAAGTCAATCAGTGGCTACATCTACACAGCTTCACAGTTAAGTTCTACAGCAGTAGTGCAAACATTCTTTTTTTCCCCTATAGCATAATTATTTTAAAATACTCAATATATTTGATCTCTTTTTCCAGCCTAAAAAAACCCAGACTTGCCACGAGTTTCCTGTGGAGGAGAGAAGATGATTAACACAAAATAGCACTCGCTTGACAGCTTTAGGTTCAGACACACACTGCTTGACCCTGCAGCTCAACTTCAGTTGCTTAAAGGCAGACTCATGTAGATGGACACAGCCAAAAATGATCCAGGAATCACAGGGCACTCACTTGAATTTATTTTGTTTTAATATCTAGTACTCCTAAGGTAAGTAAACTAGAAGAGTCCATTGCAAAGGTCTTCCATAGTGTCTATAAATTAAGTAGATGGCCCGTTCAAAAACTTTAAATAGATTACTTACTTTGCTGAAAAACAAACCAAACCTCCCTGTTCTTTAAGAAATACTGTAACTATTTTAGGCAAAGTTTTCCTTTTCCCACCCTCACCTTTTTTTTTCTGTTTTTTTAAGATTTAATTAGAAAGTAACATGAAAATAATTTAATTATTTCACAACACAGCCTTTTCATAAACACACAATTATGTTCATTTCATGAGAATTTATCTGCACTGTGAAATCAATCGTCACAGTCTCCATTTACTGTACATTACCAAGTCACATTTGATTCCTGTCAGAGAACTGTTGACTTCTGCAGTAAATCAAAATGACAGATACTGTTAGTTTCCTTCTCCATCTATCCCCAAGTCTCAGCTAACTCAAGATGGTTTTTCCTTCTATGCAGTGAAATGAGTATTTTCGTGGTCACTATATTTCAGAGCTGGAAAGGTTTTCATAAATGGAAAAAATGCAGTGCATAATCCAGGAAACTATTGAAATGTACAGTATCAGAAACATATGGCTGGAGCAAATACCTATGCAGTGAGGGGCTGGGAATGAAAAGGAGAACAAGCTTATTAAAATTCTTCTCCTAAAAAGATTTTGCTTGAAAATTAAAATCATTTAATTGAACATTAACAAAGATTTCATAGTCAAGGAAAAAAAAAAGCAGCAGATTATGGTGGGGGGGAGGGAAATACAGAATAATCTCCGTGCTATCACGGAAGCTGGAACAGATGATTGTGCCTTTGTTCTTTAACGATCTACATCTTAAATAGCAAAATGGTTCCATAACCAGAACCCTCAGTGGGCAGACTTCGAAAGCTGATTTCTTTCTCAGTTGCTAAGATTTTTTTAATTAAATAAAGCAACCACTCCACCACCCCCCAACAACAACAACAACAAAAAAGCCAACCAGAAACTAAGTTAATTTTTTACATGATCTTTGAAAAGCAAGCCATACTCACACCACACACATATCGAAAACCAGGATTCAACAGATTACCACAAAGTAAAACAACAATAAGACTCCTTATTTCAATGTATCTTTATCAATTCCCTGTTTCAGTTTCCTTAAGAATGTGGGAGAGGGGACAGAGCCCCCAGCCAGATCACTCTACTCAAGAACCAATATTCCTGGTTTTGCTGACACATCTATGAATTCAGGATTCAGTGGAAAGTGATACTAATCTTGTTTTGATCAATTTGTGCCAGGAGGCAGATTTTTAGAAATATCAAAAATCAGCTGTTTTACAGTAACAGAGAAACTGCTGTTTTAATTAGAATTCAATAAATATTTCTTCAAAAACAACTTCTGCCTCCCTTAAAGCTGGAAGACTGACTCCACGATCTGCCTCTCCCAAGGCAAAGGTATTTTGTGGTCTTACTGCTGTGCTGTCATGTCTTAACTTGCCCATGTGGATGTAAGGATGTTTTTAGAGCAGCTTGCAGAGGCTACAGGGTCTACTCAGAGCCCAAAGAGGCAGGGCTATTACAGACATGGCAAACATTTTAGACATCTGATTTTGAAATCCTTGATGTCTTGTATGGATGAAGATCAAGTGAAAATGTGAATGTCCAGCTAGATACCACCCAAATAAATCCCAAACTTGCCAATGGAAATGCTTCTCTTGGATTTTCACAGCAGTTCGATGATTAATATTGATGATGATGATGATAATATTCAAAGCCATTAGTCAAACCAAAGGAAAAACAATGAGCTAAAATTAACAAATTTCTCATGGAAGTAACCTAATATGTACAGCTGATATCGAGCCACCAGGACAAAGTTACTTTTCTTGATAGATGTACACACAACACTGGGATGATCCACACATAATTACAGCAGAATCATCAGAATTAACATTCACTTCCAGCATCCCAAGATCATTTATGTTTTTAAGAACATGAAAAGCTTTTCAGAGCTTTCTTCTGTGCCCCAGAAATGCAACTGGTCAAGCATTTGAAACGTTATTCCCAGCCAGCATGTGCGTGACATACTTTCAAAGGGCATCTCCCGGCAGACCACGTCCCCTTGCAGGCTGGCTGAGGTGTCAGCAGACACAGGCAAAGCCTTCCTGGGGTAGTTCAGACTGAGACTGACATTGTGTCCTCGCATTTCTGGGGTCAGCAGAAACCTGACAGCCCAGAAATCCCGTGCTTCACTTTTGCTTTGCAGGAGGGAGGGACATTCCTTCCTTCTGAAAGTTCTGGCCACTGTTTCTGGCCAGTTTGGGAGCAACAACAGCTGGCTCTGCAGGGAGCCACATCCAGCCCTCATCTTCTTGAACATCTGAAGGTAATGCCAAGCTTTGGTGATGTGAGGGAGAAGCGGGTGTGAAGGAATTTAGCAGAAGAGGGAAAGAAGGATATCTGTCCATGCTACCCCTGCAATTCAATTTACTTATTTGCCTGAAAAAAAACTTACAGAAATTGCCCCTTATCTGCTAAAATGCAATTCCACTGAGACAGCTACAAATGAAACTCTCCTCCCTCAGTTAAAAAAAAATAAAAATTACATGTCACTTTTATGTCTTTTGTAATGTTTAAGGAACCTGTTTGTGCACAGCAACCTGAACTGGCTGTGTATCAGGAGTAGCTTCCGTAGAGCACCCGCACCACTTAAAACAGAGAAAAGTCTGAGAGGAAAAGTGTGGGGCAAAAACTAAAAAGCAAAGATTTTATTAATTAGAGAAGGAGAGAAATCAAATTTTTCTCCATTCAGCAGTGTTTAAACCCAAACAAACAATCAAATGAGTCCCAAGATTAATGACAGGCAAGATTTTCCACTGGAGAAAGTGAAAAGCACTGACGCTTTTGTGATTTACACCAGTTGAATCTGGTCACAAGGTACAGAAGTCATGAATGTTTTGGTAAGCCTAGGTGACTGCCAAATAAAACAAAAATAGGATCAGGAGATGATTATTCAGCCATACAGAAGAACTGGCTGACTCATCATGGAGCTGTTTCACCCCATGAGCGGCTCGGAGGACACCAGCCTTTCATCCCATGGTTATGCAACAGCACAGAAGCAGATAAATCAAGAACATCAAGACCTTGTGTACTCAACATGGTGGAAATAGCAGAACTGCACTCACAGTTATTAGAATGCTCAGCTAGATACCATTCCATACAAGTATCTGCAGAATAGCACATTTCCTTACCTCTGCTCTGTGTTAAACAATGCAAAGATGTGTTTGCTGGACATGAAGCTCTTTTCGACATCTCGCACTTTCAAGTTGTCCAAAGGCAGCATATACTTCTTCTCTTTTTCCTAGAAAAAAAATGGATTAAAACAACACCGTATGAGAAGAAGCCTGATGTCAGCAAGCTCTGTTTAGTTGGTAATGACCTTGGTACATTTGTTATCATAAGGAAATACCCAAATTTAAATGTCTGCTTATCTTTCATAGACCTACCTGCCAGAGAAATGAAACGTCAGTTTCAGTTCTGTTTTTCACTGACCTTTTTAAAACATTTCCTAATTAAAAAAGTTCACCTCAAACACATAAACATCTACATTTGTTATTTTTCATTCCCCAGAATTCTAAAAAGGCAAGGGTCAGACTTAACTAAAATAAAACTGTCTGATCAATAAAGAACTCTTCTATGTCTGCCCAGCAAGTGAAGTAACTGGTGACATAAATGCAAGCATGGCATTCAATAAACCCACACATAAACTTTCATTCTGCCAGTGAAAAATACAAAACCCGTACAAATCAATCAAAATAATACCATTATCAAGGTTTTATATGTACCATGTACAAACAAAATGAGACTCTAATCTAACCAGCTTATTTCTCCAAATAGGAATGACTTATTCACTCTCGCTGTAGCCAACTCCTTTGCAATTTCATCACAACCCTCATTTACAGCACAGTCGCTGTAATTTCACCTTTTCCAGGTTCCTTCCTTCCTGTCACTTCCGATTAAGGACTAGCAATACTCCCAAGGTAATTTATTATGTCAGAACAAAAAAACCCCTGAGATTATTAGCTGTTTCCATTGTGTTAAACTTCTTTAAGTCGTTGCACTGATGGCTAAACCGAACCAGACCTCTCCAGTTTGCTTTGCAAACACACCAGATGTTAAATAGAAGGATCCAAAGACAAGAGGGCATCCTCAAAGCCCTCATTCTGGGCTTGCACATCACAGTAACACTGCGGACTGGGCTATTAGCACAGCACGGTTTAACAGCTCCTAAAAGCCATCAAGGTACTGTTGAGGCTGGTGCCACTACCACGGCAGCGACGGAGTGCAGAGAGGCTTTATGCCCTGGAATTTTTCCAGTGGACACTAAATGGGGTTTTCGTGAATTTGGCTACCCAATGACCCTACAGAACTGCAATAAATCACCCAAGTTGGAGACCTTAGGATTCCTTTGCAGTCCCTTATCAGCCAGCATGAAGCAAGGCTGACTCATCTCTGCCCAGCCACCACCAGAGCCAGCTATAAAGTGCAGTACCACTGCACCTCCTGGAGTATTCTGGACTGGGGCATCACTTATGGGGGTTGGCTCAAGGAAGAAATATGCATGGGATAACAGTTTATCATATGCCATGAGACAGGACAAAGGGACAAACCAAACTAGGACTCATTCTTCTCAATATGTGTTTCCCAGAATACACCAAGCAACTTCCAGTGTACAGAACTGAAAGACGTCCTGGCCGGGCTCAATGTGTGTTCTGTGAGGGTAGATGCAATTCATCTTGGCTGAGCTTCAGCAGATTGCAAAACTAAGCTGGATGAGAAAGGCCCTAAGAGTGAAACTATAAAAATACCATGACATGGCCAACAACGGCTCACTTTCCTAGACAGCCTCATACCAGGCCTCAGGAGAGGAAAAAGCAGATTTCTAAAGCCCTTCTGGAAAAACACAGTTTTCTCTTGTTGTTGAATACAAAGCTTATCAAATTCCATGTATTACATAAAAAGTATCTTCTGGATTTTGAAATCGCCTCTATCTTAACCATCCTAGAAATTATTACTCACAAAAAACCAAACATATGTATATTCTTCACACTCTCATCTAACATCTACTCCCAAGAAGGAGTCTAGTTCTGTGCCACTCTGTAGCTGTTTATCACAGTTGATATCTATATTATGCTTCCAGGGAATATGTATTGTCTGAAGCCTTGGGGCTCTCCCTGCAGGGACTGTACACTACCACCCACTCAGTGAGAATTACCACTGAGATAAATAAAACTAAGTCAAGTGATTTCACAATTTGTCAATTAAAAAAAATAGTACATGACATTAAATAAAGAACTTACAGGTCAGATATTTATGTATGAAAATTACAAGTATAGTCCTCTAATACTGATTTTTATTGATATGATCTGTTTACCTGTTGTAAATTTATGTCCTAACTATTACAGTAAATAAAAAGGATAACAAGGTGTTAGCTTTGCTGCCATGACAAAGGGACACACACTTGAAAAACAGTCTAGCTATTAAACTTTGTATTAGAAGCAATTTTTTTTTTTCAGTTGAAAGCTGGACTACATGGCAATGTAAGAAACTTTATTTCAATTTGTTCTTTAAAACTTACCTTTCAGTTTTACAGACTAGGCTTATCATGATTTACTATTCAATTACTGAAAAATTAAGAAGTTTCTGATGAAGTGTTTGTTCTGACAGACACTATTCACTGACAAACCAAGCAACCACAGATGAATAAAAATAGAAACTGATGAAAAAACTATACCAAGAATCTGATTGTCTAAACAAAAATTCCACAAGCAGGAAAGTTATATAAATGTTTGATGCCAAACTGTGAGAAAGTGTTTCTTCTGCAGCCACCAGGAAAAAGGAAATGCCTACTGAAGGCTAAGAAGTGGTTGGTATTTATTTACATGGCCTCCTACCCACATGCTGAGACAGGGCAGTTTCCAAGAAAGGGAAATCACAGGGTGCCTGTGCTTGAGGCAAACAGAGACAGCATGTCACACAGGAGAGATCAGAGTTAAATACTGCTTAATTCTAGGAGAAAGGTATTACTGTGACATTAAAGGGTGGCAGCAAAACTCATTGCCATTTTTTTCCCCTCCAAAGTGGGGGAAAATATACATAAATGGAGAACGGGCTAATTCAACAGCAGATGAGCCCAACATTTCGGCCTAAGCTCAATTAATATTATGTTATGGTAGGGCAAAAAAAGCTCCAGCCAGGACTATTTGTGCATGTTTCCCATCCTGAGAAGCTGACAGCATAAGAAACAGGGAATGCGTGAAGCCTGGCAGGAATGGGGCTAGGCACACTTCGACGAGTGACTACATGCACATAACTGTGGGTCCAGTTTGTCCCCCTCAGCATTTGTTCTTTTTTATTTATAGATTTTTATTTTTATAAAGGGGCAGAGAACTTAAGCGTGACACGAGGGGAAAAACCAGCACATGCTGATCTCACGTAGAGACTTTGCCTCTCTTTTTCCAGAGCAGAGGAGAAGAAGGAAAAAGTGGGAGGTAGAATGGCCCATTCCTGTCCCTGTGACATGAAAAAAATTCCCCATACTCCACCTTAGAAAAACAAACGAACCTGCTGGCCTGGGGAGGCCTTCCCACCCTGGAGACGATGTTTCACCACTCGTGGGCATAAGTAGCACTCACATCCTTAATGGACCAATTCTGCTCTCCGACAGGCAAGTGAGCTGCCAGGAACTGACAGCATGATGTAAATATGCCATATTACAACTGCCCCTTCCTTCTGCACTGTTTAAATGTACTAAAAATAAATACTGCTCAAGTCCAAAATGGCACAAGGGATACAAAAAATACAACAGCAGCTCCCCTTCCCCCAGCAGGGTCTCAGCCAGCACTTCCAGGCTAATGAACTCCACAGCATTTTCAGCCGGGGCAGAAACCGCTTCAAAAAGCATTCTGTGCTTTTGGAGCTTTCAGGCTCAGTCAAAACAGCAAAAGAAACCTTGGACACAACGTCAGAAAACTGGATGATAAGGGGGACAGAATTCCTCTGCTTCAAAGAAAAGAGATCGTTAAATCACTTCAGCTTCTTCCAGTTATCCAAGGTGATTCTTTTGTCACTTCAGGATGGCTGCAGTACAGCAGCAGCAGCAGCAGCACAGGCTCTGCTCCGCAAGAGAACAGAATTAAAGTTCGTGCAGGACAATTCAAACACACAATGCTCAGGTTCTGAAATGCAGGACTGAGCCGAGCGTTGGCCCAATTGCACTTTCAGCTGCATCAGAAGTGAGCTGGTTTGCTCACCACTTACTAATGCCTTATAGAACACCAGCTTTGAAATGGAGGGTCGTGACACCAACCAAAACCTCTCTATGTGGGGACCACAAGTTCAGAGAAATCAATCTCCCAACTGGAAGCAGAGGCCACACTGGAAAGGTTGGAACAAAGGCTGGTTTACAGCAGGATTCATTCTCTGCACCAGCTGTACTGAGAGTACAAATCTCAGGAGTATTTCCTGCGCCCTGATAGCAAATGTAGATATCCACAAAATGCCTCTGCATTAGTATGAGGCATGAACAAGTATTAGGCATTGATGAGGCAAAAGAGTGAACTGCTTTAAAACCATAAATGGAGGAAGAATAGCTTTGAAATAAAGCTGGGGAACAGCAGATAAAAACCTCAGCATTTCTGCCTTTGGACTAGATTTCCAGACTGACACTGTACTGCTCGCTGTATTTGTTTCTCAGTCATACTCGGGGCTAATACTTACCTGGCTCACAGGCGTCATGCTCGACCTTGTTTCTGCCAGCAGCCAGTGATGGCAGGGCATCATTAAATAGCCTGCAATCAGAGCTCTAAAACATGTAGGTGGAACACCCAAGCCAAGCAACTATTTGGCAAAGCAGTTAAAGCAGCAGAGGCAGAAAATAATCCCAAAGCAAAGATATTCTATAGTACTGTACTATTTTATATGGCCAGAGCAGTACCCACACTCTGCAGAGACACAAGCAGCAGTGGCTTGTGAACCTGCTGAGCCAGAGTAACCTGTATGAAAGAAAGAAGAAGAAAAATAATAGGAAGTGTAAGGAAATGCTGGTGGTCTGTGCCTGTTTACTCCCAAAAAGGAAAGGCTCAGACTTGTTTACACCTCGGAGCTCTGGCTGCCAGTGCAAACAGCCTACTCTGTGGCATTTGATGAAAGTGAAAACTCTTAAGATGCCTCATAGAAACCTTTATAGTATTCAAATCGATATCCAAGAATTTACCATATTCTGACTTCAAATATACCCAAGAGAATTTCACTGTGTTTCTATCACAGTTTATATTTCTCTCTCAGTTGACAAAGCCACACAGCATCTTCACAATGGTCTCTGCTTCACCACACTTGGCTTTAAAGCATACTTTGAAAAATGAAGCATGAGATTCTCAGACGCTACTGCAAAATTTTGAAGAAAAATAAAGCAAGTTATTTTATTACAGACTACTTAGCAGTGTGGGATTCAGGCCTGAGCATGCTCCTGGGTACAGATGCAGAAAACATAATTCTAATGTGTCTATAAAATGAAGAAGGAGCTGCTTTACCAGAAAAACAATGTGTGCATAAATATTCTAACATTTTAATGAAAAGCACTGCAAAAGAATACTTAATAAGTTGCAGATGAGAACAAGTTTCTTCCATCTATGCACCTCTCCCCTCCACTCTTCTAGAATCAACTCCAAACTGAAAATCTCATGACAAAAATGTGACAATGGCTCAGGCTGATAAGCTGGGCTGTTAGAAGAACAGAGCACGTGGCACAGAGCACAAATACCAAATCTTATATTCCTTCAGCCTTGCAAGTCTTTATCTTTTGCCATGGTCAAAATAAGGAGTTTCTTATATAAATCAAAGCTGAAAATGGTAAACCTGAAACCGTAGCTGAAAGAAAGATCTCCTGATAGAACCAAGGTTTTTCAGGTTTCAGTTATTATCTTTCTATATTTTGCATTCGTACTACCTTTCTCAGGCAATTATGCATACTTTTGGCACTTGCAATTTTTTCCCAATCTTTTGGTATCTTTTTCCACAACATATTATTAAAAAAATTTAAGAGCCTTGTTATATCTCTGCTGTTTCTTCAGAATTCAACTATGGGACTAAACCTGATGCTAATGTTAAATCAGTCCTTAGTCTGGCCTTATCATTCATTTTACAGAGTGTCACTCATTTCCCACAGTGTTTTTCCCTCATAAGAACCAGTATTACATTTGTTTCTGCACTTTTCTTTTGCCCAAATTTCTTCAGGAATAGAANTGGAATATATAACAAATTCTATGTGATTTAAGTTTGCCCCTCTCCAAAAGAGGTGTTTATTATCACAAGTGAAGGGCTGGTCTTCCACTGGTCTGTGCTGTCAGTAAAAGGATCAATCTGAGAAAGGGCTTGATGAAGAAGAAATCTCTGTTTAGCTCCTATTAGTTAGGATCTTGAAAGGTCATTTTGAATTTGGGAAATCTTGTCTGGGAAAGAAGCCAGCAATTCCTCTGAACTGAAGTGATGCTGGCATTTAAAACTGAGAGAAAGCCCTGACTGATGAACCAGTGACAGTCTGGAAAAATTCTGCTGGATGCGTCAAGTGGCTGCTCCGAAGGTAGAGGGGCGATAAACGTATCCCTTGACCTTTTTATCCCTTGCTATGAAGCCTCCTTAGGACAGCTTGTTTTTCTCTGCTGGTGCTCAAGTTTTTGTTTTTCACTCCTCACCTACTGCAGCTCATCCAACAACCACAGTGGTTTCTAGGAGCAGCAGTGAAGGATGAAGGGCTTTGGAGCAGCACGTCTGTGCTGGCAGAGGGCACAGAGGGACAATGACACACCAGGGTCTGCGAGATCAGGCTTCTCAGCTGGGTACAGTTTTTCATTAACAATTTTGCTTATCACATACGTGTGTGTGTGTATTAAAATATTGTGTTATATATATGTGTACACGTGCTTTGGTGGTGGGAGTTTTTTTTTATTTACAGAAAAAAACATAATTCTTGAAATCTCTTTGAATAGAAGTGCAGCTCAGATTTCAGTCTTGAGAAGGTGATGGTCTGGGTGGATGAACCTCTCTAGTTCTAATGATCTCTTGCATTAGTAATACTAAGATAATATGGAAAAAACCAGCAAGTCCTACTGTATTTTCAGCTTCCTCAATTCCCTGAACTTGTAGACAGAAAGAGAACCTGTCGTTTATAAGCCTCCTGAAACTCCTCAGTAGGCACGTGAAGAAGATGCACCTTTGATACAGTACCTTTTATTCTGCTGGAAAATCATTTCTTTAAACTCCTCTGGCTTTTGTATCCATTTCAGTTTCTATAAAGTGAATCCTAGAAAAGTTCAAACTCAGGAAGCCACCAGATACCTTTCCCTGGGTACCAGCTGAAGTATCTCCAGAGACGCTACATCCTTTGTGTATGCAGAAAAAAGATCTTTTCTGCAAGATGTAAAATGATAAATATGCAATTACATAATTATGTAAAAAACATTAAGCAGGATTTTCCTGAGGCGATGCATCTGTCTCTGCAGGACTCCTAAAGATGCAGCATAATGCACACGCACAAATTAGTTCATGGCACTCACGCTGCCCTACTTGCTTGTTATCATTAAAAGCTTTCAGACAGCAATCAATTTCACTGTGGTGGAGATTACTGCAAAATGCATTAAGAAGTTCACGCTTGTGGCAATGGTCACTGAAAATATTTTGGAAAGCATCCCAGAAGTATAAGACTTTTTCCAGACATCCGAGAGAAACTCTGCTGTGACAGAGCTTCTGGTGTCAAGACTTCTCCCCCAGCACCCCTCCTCTTTAGATTTTTTTTTTTTTTAATAGCAGCATTCTTTGAAAGGTACATTTCAGCTTTTTCTTTTTTTTTAAACCAAGCCAAGATACTTGGGTCATGGAAAACATTAACTTCTGAGACAACTGTCTGAAGCTATCTCCTTCCTTGCTCTACATCATATGTATAAATACACTCTAGTTTCTTAATTTCATCCAAAAAACCTATTGAATTACAACAAGAGTGATAAAACCACCTGCTTCTTCTATCACAACATTTTGGAGTTTGGGAGTTTTTTTTGTAAAATAAGTAGCCCTGGGGATGTTCCTATAATTAATAAACAAAGAAAAATGAACACACCATAAGCACCAAGCACTATTTCTACTTCATATAAAAAATATTCCTTTCAAATGCTAAGTCACATAATGCCATCAAATCTTCAAGGGAAGGTTTTGAGATGTGTGTCAGAATTTGACAAGAGATATCCTAAAATAATTACAGTGATACGCAGGAAAACCTGCAGCCCTCTGTCCTTGGAAATCAGTATTAGATCGAAATCTCCTTAGAAATATTCATCAGGAATGTTCCTACGAAGCTATCCCAGACTGAAGCACTCTTGAAGCTCGTAGCCAAAGCCGTTCCTCAAAGTGACCTTAAGTTGTCTCTACTCTCGAACCCTCCTAAGCCAGAAGCCACCTCTGAATCCACATCGCCTGCCCCAGTAAGCACTGGAATGTGAGTGGGGATTGACTCAGCTCAAAAAAAGGAACCTGACAAACAGGGGCACGGGAATGTGGAAAAAAAGGTTAGTAGAACATCCAAGAAAATAGAAAATTTTCAAAAGATCCAATCTCAAGGTCCTCTGGTTCAACTTGAGGCCATTTCCTCTTGGCTTGCTGGTTGTGTGGGAGAAGAGACCGACCCCACCTGGCTACATCCTTGGCCACATGCTCCCTTTAAATACCATGGCAGGTGCTGAACTCAGGCAGATACCTCAGCAGGAGGTACCACACTTTGGGGAAGCACACAGCAACACCTCTGGAAGGACAGAGACATCCTCAAACTGAAATAACCATGGACTGTTCAAGTGTTGTCACTGCTCTTTCATGTGAGGGCAGACCTTGGTCGATTCATTGACAGATCACCTTTGTCAGCTTCATACAAGCCCACCCTTGTGCCCTTGCTGAATCACAGTGACAGGACAACACCCCTAATACCAAAGCCTTAGAGACTGCCCATCCTTGGCACCGCTGGCAGTTCTCCTGTAGGCCCAGAGCAGGCCGTGCCATGTCCAGAACAGATCATCCAAAGCCACCTTTGCAGCCAGCTCGAGCAGAAACAGGCAAACAACACAAACTTAGAGCACATCTCCAGCCATGTGGTATCAGTCTCCCTATGTCAGAGGCAACACCAGAGGTTTGTGCTCAGAGGCAGATCATGCACTGTCACAACCAAGAGCTAGGAACAAAGCTGGACTGCCACTGTGCACTGCGAGGGGCACCGGGGGAGGCGGGTGCTGAAGTCAGGAGACAACATCTGTGATGCTTCTGGCTGCCAGATTCATTCTTAACAAAGCAGCACCAAACTGTCAGCCAATCAGAGACCCCATCATCATCATCGCTGCGAGCGACAAGAACAAAAAACTGGGCAATAAGAGCATCTCTCAAGAGTATCAGCACCTGGGAGGAGGCATTTCTCTTGCTTTTGCATGGTGGATGAAGTCTTCTGTAGCTGCCACATTTAAGAATCTTGCAGTCATATTCTTTGGCTTTCACAAAATAAAAACCTTACTAATAATTCAAAAGTATTTTTAATTGTTTTTCTACTTTTCTCCATATCTCTTCCAATCCAGACTAATGCCAAACCTTGTCTTTTCTTGCAGTGACATTTAAAAATATGTCATTTCTCCTCTGTATAAAATAACATCATCTTTAAAGAATTCCAGTTCTCCCATGTCTGGATTCCTGCAATCAAGTACTACTCTGATTCATACCTAACACCCTCTTTTATTCCATGGTGTTTGCTTAGGGAGGAAAACACAGATTGAATACACCATTGTGTAGACTGAAAGTTGTGTTAAGATTACAAACACCTGCATTTACTTCATCATCTTTGTTAAGATACTGTCAGTTGGCCGCCCCAAGAGCACAATTACAAAGGAGCTCTTTCCTAAAGGAAAAAAACCTCTAACCAGTGATCACAATAGCTGTAAGAACTATCTTCATCACGCTCTAAAAATTTGTAGCATGCAGCTTGGATAGCTGTTGTTGGTGAAGTGATACTGTGAAAGTAAGACTTTTAAAGATTCAATAAACAAGGTGTAAATTTTTATTTCAGCAGCACTGGCTATACATGCTTAACCTCAGCTGTTTCAAAGAATCCATGAAAGCTACAACGGCTTTGAAAGTCTCCAGGAGCTTGAAAACTCCAAACAAACAACGGTAATGCAAGAGGTAATGACTATTGCAAACACAGAACACAACAAAAAAGGTGCACTGAAATCCAAAAGCTGAAATACACCTGCAAAAATGCTGAATTTTTACAGCATGCAGCTGTACTACGGACAAGGAAGATGAACACTGCTGCTTCTCTGGAAGAAAGGGCAATATTTACTATGCAGCACTTCCTCAACACTGTAAGTCTTTATCAATGCTGACTCAAAATATGGGAGACTATCAATTCCCTGGCCCTGAACCTGCAGGACACTGTTATATTTCTGAAGAATCACTGCAGCGTACATACACTAATTCTACGTAACATTGACATACGGCACTGAATTCCCAGACAGTCAGTCAAAGTTCTGGGCAGGAAACCAAATTCCATGGTTTTTTTTTCTTTAAACACTATGTCAAAACACCCCTATTACTCGTTACTTGTGCTTTGAAAGATACTCCATTACTCCTTAATGTCGTTAGATTTTACAGATACTGCACCCAACGAGGAACTGCTGCTGGAAAAATCTATTACAACTGCTTTCTAACACTGACATGTTGAGAGTGTTTCCACAGGAAAGCAGCACGGTCACAACAAAAATCCAAGTGAAAACAAGATAGCTAACTTACAAATATATGTACAAAATCGAATTTCAGGAAGGAATCTGTAAGAGTGAAACTATCTATCAAACTCCCAAGTGTATATATATAAAAAGAAGTTAGTTCTACAATTGATTCTGAAAACTCAATTCATACAACTAAGCCTTGCTCGTGTAAACCATCTTATTAGCTGTCAGTGAGCTCATTTCACACACAGTTAATTCTGTTATCAGAGATCCTCCTTTAACGTGTTCTAAAGCAGTAAAGAACATTTTAGACAAACATTTTTTCCGCTCATTTTGTTTTCAGGACACTAAAAGATACAAAGCAGGGTGGACAGCTTATTGCAAAGTTGTCCATGCAACAAAATTTTAAAAATACAATATAAAACAAAGAAAACAATTCAGCTAGTTCTCCTCTGGCCTTCAAAACCCTCAAAAGTATTGAAATAAAATACTGAAATAAAAAGTTCACTAAAAGTGTTCTATGTTTGCCCAAGCACTATTTTAACATCGTATTCAGCAATTTGATTTTCTGTGATCCATTCTTTGCATTGACATTACTCAAACTCTATGTATATTTTAATTATTGTCTCAATTCATTCCTTTTGCTGAAATAACATTCTGTGCTCCTTTGAGGATATTCCCAAGGTTACAAAAACTAGATTGTCTAGCAGTTTAGATTTGTTTGAAATGTCTAATAACACATTATACTGAAATAGCTTGAAATAATGAGGGTTTTACACTAATACATTACCAAAATATAATTACTAGTAATTCCCAGGAAAAAAGTACATGACAGTAGACAAGGCTAAATGCATGTACATTTAAATAAATGCATTACACAACTAATTGCCATTACTCAAAAAAGAAAAAAAAAATCCTCCCCAGACCAAGCATTATAAGCCTGGAAAATTTACATTTAAAAGAAATTCACATTCCCTGATGAAAACAGAAGACCTCAAATACATTTCAATCTGCCCTGCAATCGCACTTTAGAAATGCGGGTGCGGAGAGCCTAATTTAGAAGGGGAAAAATACAGTTTAGTCTAAGAACACAAAAGTAGGGTTTAAAATCAAATTCCCTTGGCAGCTGCACAGAGCCTTTACAGGTGAATCCTGAGTCCCCTTGTTTTTCTTGCACTCACTTCCTTTTCCCATTCACCTCCCACACCTCCTGCAAAAGACGTTCGGTGCGAGAAGCGTTTTTCAAGTTAGGAACTACAGAAAAGCAAAGACAACTCCGGCCACAGTTTGTATGTGGACAAAGACCACCACTTCCAGGTGCTTTCTGCAGAGAAGGGCACTGTTCGTAAAGCGGCTGGAAGCGTACGTGGCACTCTTACAAAACTGACTCTACCTCCTCCTAAAAGGTAAGTGAAGATGGGAACCTCAGATATCAGTGACCTCTGATATTTTCTGCAGGCATAAACAAAATCCCAGACCCTTTCGGAACACTACGACACGAGATCACCTTGAAGAGAAGCCCATTATGGAATTTTTCTTGTGCTCACTGAAAAGGAGGAAAATTTTATGTACTATAACAGGCGCATGCCCCTAAATCTAAAATAATTACACTCTAGTTACCATTGGATACTAAATTCCCTCAGCTCAAACAACACAGCCAAAAAGTCTTCATTATTTCATTATTTGGATCATTTAGCGCAAAAGTTGACTGATGTCAGGTGCTGAGTTCCATAAGAAAACATTTCTAATTAATTTGAATTAGGCCACAAATTCTCAGCTTACTCTGCAGTTTAAGAAAATCCTCACTGCCCTCACACAAACATCCACAGACACAGCACTGCTTCAAAAGAAAAAAATCCTACCATAGAATGGTTTGGGTTGGAAGGGAGTTTAAAGTTTATCTCATTCCCACCCCCCTGCCATGGGCAGGGACACCTTCCACTGTCCCAGGTTGCTCCAAGCCCCGTCCAACCCGGCCTTGAACATTTCCAGGGATGGAGCATTCACAGCTTCTCTGGGCAACCTGTGCCAGGGCCTCACCATCCTCACAGGAAAGAACTTCTTTCTGGTACCTGATCTAAACCCACTCTCTATCAATTTAAAGTCATCACCCCTTGTCCTATCGCTCCAAGCCCTTGTCAAAAGTATCTCTCCAGCTCTCTTGGGAGTTCCTTTAAGTTACACTTTCGCTGCTCTAAGGTCTCCCTGGAGCCTTCTCTTCTCCAGGCTGAAGAATCCTAACTCTCTCAGCCTGTCCTCATAGGAAAAGTGCTCCAGCCTTCTGAGCATCTCAGTGGCCTCCTCTGGACTTGGTCAAATAGAACTTCTGTAGTTAACTTCTGTTAACTACAGAATCACAACACTCGTTTCTCCGCTATTCGTGTCCTAAAGGGGATGTGAGACTGGAAGGGAGAAGAATCTAGCAAGGAGGACTATAAAGCAGTTCATACCTCAAAGATGAAAATGAGAAAGCAAAAAGACCTATTAATAAGTATAAAACATGGTGACCTGGAGAAATGGCTGCAGAGGTGGGAATGAGGTTAGGAAAAGGTGATGGAAGAAACTGCTGCACAGTTATCTAAAATATCTGTAGACTGACTTAGTAATGGCACACAAACGGGAAAAGCTAGAAATTTTTAACACAGAATCAAAATTATTACTTAATTCATCTAACAGAGATCTAGTGGAATAATTCATCTGGAAAACTGACATATCTTCATATTCTTGTTTAGAGAGCCGGACAGAAAATAATTGGAAAAGCGTCTTCTTTCATATCATAAGCACACAAATTGGTGTGGGGCTGGCACAGCAGAGAACGTTCCCAAAGGCAATAAGTAACAAAGAACATGTGCATCACCATCACCAGGACTTGCAGTGATCACTATATAGATTCATGGTAGAGAACTTAGAGATAATGAGGTGTTTTAACTAAAACAGACACACCATGGAAAAAGCTGACCTACTGCTTGGTTGAGGGGGAAACCCATTAATAGGCGATGTTGAGAAAGCTCCAGTGCTCAATCCTTCTTTTATATTACTCTTCACCAAAAAGCCTACAAAGCAGTAAAAATTATTATGGCTAGATATTAGGAAAATAAAATTAAGTTAAAGAAAATGAAGTACTAGTATAAACTGCAAAGTTCAGTTAAGTCCCCACCCCCTTCCTTCAGCTCTCTCAAGTGCCTCAGTTTTAAATCAACGGTTTGAAGTCATAAGAGTAAGAACTCTGCAACTGATACATGTAAACCTCTTATCTAAATTACATAGAGGGAATAAAGCAGCAAACCTGACTTAAAATGCCCAAGGGTTCCTTGGAGCTACGCCCTGCTCTTACGCTGCTATTTACACTGCAAGCAGCATCTTTGCTGTTCAAGACAACACACAGTCTTCACCAAAAGCAAAGCCTGAGAGTCTCAAATGCTTTTGTATTTTAAGCATGTTCTCTTTTCCCCTCTGCTCTATCTCAGTGCAGACAATTTTCCATAGTCTAGGCCTGGATCCACGAGCTCCTTCTCTCCAGAACTGCTTTTTCCAAGTCCCAGCTCCCGTACCATGCTCCTCAGGAAGGTGCCTGGGGTGGTGTGTTAGACACAGCTTGGCAGAGATGCTTGAGACAGGGACATGAGACATGGGCTCTAACAAGAGAATTGAACAAACTCAATTTATCAGGAATGGTGCAGCTTCTTGTTTATGTGGAGCTGAAAGGCACCAGCACCCTGTGCTCATGCAGCATGAAAACCCCCACTCTATGGAATAAACTGCAAATTCAAACCAAACCCAGAGAAGAGGAGCGAGTCCAGCTGAGCAGGAGACTCGATCCATAGAGGCACCTTCATCTTCCATTGAAGAGGTCAACATCTGGGTCTGCTCCAAAAGCAAAGGTCTCAAGGCTCTGAGAAATAAAGCACCACACCTTAATTTATCCCCTCCTGGCTGAGTACCAGCCTAACCCAGGAGCAGTTACTCATCTCTTCCATTTGGTAGAGCAGGGTGTTGGTCCATCCTCTCAGTGGCAAATAATTTACAGAAAAGTGTAACTTCACATGTCTCACATGAAGGCTATAGGACCTCGTGCACTGTACACAGCAAAGAAGGTCATGATCGAAATAATGAAGAACTTTGAATTCTACGTTTCGTGTAACTTGTGCCAATAGAGGGTTGGTTATCCCCAAATTAAACTTGCTATATAAACTGTCCCTAAACTGTTAAGTAATTTTTTTTTTGTAAGCAGGGAGAAACGCAACTATAAATGTCTGAAGTCCTTGTCCACATTTTGACCTCAGATGCCTAAAGGCACTCATTCTACTCCCGCAGTGTGGAATGCCCTCCCACAAAGCACCCGTGTGGAATCTTCAGAGGCTATTTTTGCAAAACATAATAAAAAGACATTTCTTGCTAGACCTTCTGCTGTTAGCAGCACGGCTTATTGACCACCTCTGTGGATGCCTACACTTCCCATAGCATTTCATACAGATGGGATTTCTTATGTTAGCTACCCATTACAAAAATCTAACTGAAAATTCACAGTTGTCGACGATGAGGCAAAGGGGGAAGCAAACTTCTTTTTATGTAAGAATGTATCTGTCTTCACGGTGAAAAAAGAAAATATTATTTTCACGAGGTTTACTGCAAATTTATTACAGCAATTAAACTGTCCAGTGAATCTGTCTGTATCAACTTATTTCCAGATCTAAAACCAGATGCAAAACCCACCTTTCATTTAATTTGATTATTCTAATTTGTGTAGAGTACGTAGAAACAGATATTTTGGCAACTGGTTGCTAACGAGCTTTCCTAACTCTTTAAAGCTGTTCTTGTAATGCTTTTTCTACAGTATTTAGCAGAAAAAGCTAGTGATTAGAAAACAGTTAAAATCTTTGCTCCTCCTGCAGCAGAAAACACTAAATCTCTCTTGCACAGAAAAGGGTTTTAAAAACAGGCCTCACAAAGCACAGCTTCCCAGGAATCCACTTTGCTGCTGGCCATTGCCTCAGTGTGTTTGTATTGTAGCTGCACAGCAAAGGGTTAGCAAAGCATCCACACTAAAACACCCATTGCCTACTCCACCCATCAGGGCTTCTAATGTTACCAAAAATGTGCAGTATTTTTAACCCATTGCTGGCCACCGGCACTTAAATGCTTAGGAAGGATTTGGTTTTTGACTTTACGCATTTATTAATGGATCTGTGCACGCTCTATAAACATTAATTATTAAATTGAAGTCTTACAGGGAAGATGCACAGTTTTTCATTGGGGAGTTTGCAATCAAAGAGACATTTATTTGATATTTTAATCTAAAACAAACAAAACCAATACTAGATTCAGTAGTGTGAGGTTCTACCTGTACCTCTAAGCACCCACCTACCCTTCTGTAGCTTTAACATTAATTTTCTATGTTTGTGAATATTGTTTTCTCCAATATAAACAGAAGATGAAATCTAACAAGTCGCTGACTGTTGCATTTCCTCTGTGAAAGCTGATAAACAGAAGTTTCTTTAAACAAAGCACATACTTAAACTATGACCTGCACTGATGCCAAGCATCCTTGAGACTAAGACTTCAGTGTGACTCAAGAAATCCTTTCCTATGGATGTTCCCAGCTGCATTAAAAAAGGAAGAGGGGACCCATGCAAGGAAAATAAAGTTTCATAAAGCCAGGGAAGGAGCCAAATGCTGCCCAGACGTCTGCTGTGGGGGCTGCAGCACTCTATTATAGTTCCTCTTGAGCATCTGGCATTTGCTGCTTTGACAAACACACTGATCTGATTCAGGACAGGAATTGCTGTTTTTCAAAATGCTGTCATATACACAATGTCAAAAATGGAGATTTTTCTTTCCTTAGCTTTTTCATTATGGTAAAGTTTTGTTTATATCTAACAGATAAGAAAATTGCAGACTGAAGTCTGATTTTATGTTGACAGTATCTCTTTACAGTGAGTTTAACAACAAGATAAACAGTAGAATCAGAAACCAAATCATAGCTTTTAACTTTTCATCTTATGTTTTAGTTACAAGACTATTCTTTCTTGCAAAATGTTTAAACCACTACCCTGAGTTTATTTCTCACTTGTTAGCCAGGCAATAAAATTAAAAGGGCATTGCAAAAGCGGGGAATGAAAAGAAAAAAACTTAGATAAACAGATAGCACATTAGATATGCTTAGAAACATGCATTAGCACATGGGATGTCTCTTGTAACAGATGATGGATCACATAAAAGCTACTCACACCAATGAAAGTTACAGTCCATTTTCATGACCTTTATCAATAGCCTAAGACTGATCAGAAGTTATATAAAAACAAATAGCTGAAGAGATACTGCACCCAGTCCTGTAGCCTGTCCCATCTGCAGTGATTAATCCCACATTATTTAAACTAGAACATACCTATTTATAAAACCCTTATTTTCACACTGGAGTCACTGCCATCTTTTACACTGATGCTTTTTACCATCCTCATGCCATCTCCAATCTCTCCCACTTTTTAAGTGACTCCATGAATGGGAAAAAATAACAAATTTCACTTTAACAGAACACAAGGGTACATCAACTCATTCTTAAATGATTTCTTGCTATGCCTGTTTCAGTGAGTTAATCTTGCTGAGGCCCCACATTCTAGGAGTCAGTAAAATAGATGCCTTCCAGCTAAGGCACCATATGACAACACTGCCTGAAATACTTGTTCACCCCATGGTAACCTTTACAAACTAGAAAAGAAGGGCCTTGGTCACTTATTCAAGATTCCCAGAAGCCAGGTAGGCAAGTCAAAGCTCGTGCAGACAGACCACACACACACCTGCACCAGTCTGCGTGCACAGGGCACACAGAGTGCTTCAACCCTGTGTGTTTTCTGAGGTAGATACCAGACCCAGAGTTACCAGAGTTACAGGCTGTGCATTCACTGCCTGCCCGACTTTTCCCAGCTGGACCTACGAGAGCTTCAGTGAGGACATTCAGAGTGGTTTTGCTATTCCTGCTGCAAGTGCCATCAAGTTTCAGAGGTAAGAGGCTTCAGGACTATTCTCATTCCTCTCCAGTTGGATATGCCAAGGTGACCATCAGGACAAAACCCACTGAGCTACTCAGCGTAATATTCCACAAGAAGAGGGGATGTTACTTTCCACAGTGATGGCAACCACGGGCACAGACAGATTGCAAGACTTGAAATACAAACAACAATTCAGTACAAAATTCAACAACTCTATCTACAGCATGGGCAGATGCTGGTCTGTCCCCTCACTACCAGCAGAGACAGGACATTAAGGCAAAATAAAGCATTAGGGTAACTCTTCCAAAATTAGTGTGTTCAAGTATCAGCCTCTCTCATTGGCCATTACAAAGAGACACAGAATGAATTCAAATACCATTCCTTTAAGGATCCAATCTATTAGTAAGATAATCCCCAAATGAATGGAAAAGAGGAACAATGGAGCACATCCACCATACAATTCCCCAATGGCATGTTATCAACAAATCAAAAATAGTGATGCCTTTTTTCTACAGACCGGGATAAAACTACCTTCAAAAACGTGCAGGGGGGGAAAAAACCAAATCTTCTGAGCAGAACACAGAAATTATCATGACAACTACCAGCTTGACATACTTACCAGTTTTCAGATCCCCTTCCTAATGGTTTTTGCTCCAGTGCATACGTTGTACTCTGACTGCCAAGACAATAAGTTGGTTGCCTCAGCTAATAGAAAATACCTTTCAAAAACGAAGTCATTATTTAAAACCACTGGAAGATTTAATAGGCTAGCTCACTCACTCAAGCTACTAACATAAGCAATTAACAAAATGTTTCAGCCAAAAACGTGCTATAGTTATTAAGTTCCTTACTTGTGGTTAATCAAGAGAGATGGCTCAGCAGAACTCAGTCATACTCTGATTACTGGTAAAAAATATCCATTCAAATGTGGGGGTCTGTGATGCAATGGGAGCAGAAAAAGGTGGGCAGGTCTGAGAAATGCAGATTCTGTCAATCTACTGCTAAACTCAAGACTGGTAACAGGACTGCTACCATCACCTGCACTGTGGGAACATCTAGGGAATATTTCCTAATGGTACTGTAAAAATACATTGTAAAAATACACTGTAACATTTCTTGCCCCAAGGGCTGACAGTCCTTGTCACCATGACTAAAAGTCTGGAGGCCGTCTGGCAGTGTTCCAGTAACATACACTCCTCTGATGTTGTAGCTAGACCCTGCTTCAAAGGCTGCAAAACCATGTCATGTTAGGAAAACAAAGATTATTTACACACTGATAACTGGTTTTTAAGATTTGCCTCCATGCAACCTCACTCAAAATAAGTATGAAGTGTAAAGCTGTGCAACTGCATAACAAACTGCATGGGCTAGTAACAAAGTAGTGCTCAGACTAGATAGTTTACACGGATTTAAAGTCTGTTGAAAGGAAAGAGTCCTCCCTCGTCGCTATTACTTCCATTTCTTCTTCCTTGTCTTCAAAATCCACAAATACCAAAGATCCTTTGCTAGACTGACCAACACTGGCAGAATGAACACAGCACCACCTGTACTAAGGACACGGGAGGACTCAATGCAGGAAGCCCAGCTTTTAAATTGCTCTTTGTCAGCAGGGTGTCATTCTGCACATGGCAACTCTGAACTGAATGAAGAACTGGAAGTAGGACAGATCTGTTTCCGAGGGGCTACCCCCAGGTTAGTGAGCCCCGAATTTTAATCAGGTTAGCAGCACAGGTGCCTGAAATATGGCTGAGCAGGAGAGATGCTTTGGAATATCCTCTGATTCTGAAGAACTCAGCAGCAGCAGCTCCAACGACATTTAGGTACACTATGAATAACTTCTACAATATATTCTATAGCTCCATCAGCTCCCAGGCACAAGAAACCATTTCTCTCAGGTCTGTTCAGCACACTGCAAACCAGCTCCCACAGACCAAGAGATCACAAGGAGCAGAAATGTGACCATACCTGCTGGGACAGCTCTGCCACAGAGTTCCACAGCTCAACACTAGAGGCACCACATCCCACGAGCAAGAACACACAATGGAGCTGGGAAATGCATGCAATAATCACTGTGGCATGCATGAACCCCTGAGAGGATCCAACAGCCCTGCACAATTTGGGCTGGCTCCAAGCTGTTTGCAATAATTATTAACTAGAGCTTTGGGCAGCGTCTTGTAGGTTCGATTTTTGAACACTGCAACTGCAGTCAGTTCTTCTTTAATTCACATGGCACTCGCTACTCTAACCAGGTGGTTGTGATTTGCAGGGTTTTCACAACACTTGCTCCTCTTGCTGCTTTTTCCCCCTCAGCTTAAGGTTCATACCATGTTTTTGTTCAAGGGGGTTTTTGTTTTGTTTTCAGATTCAAGTTTAAAAGCATGAAATAACCTACCCCTTGTTTTTTGCCTGGTTTCTAATTAATGCCATTAAATATCACCACCCAAAAAAGACACAAGGTGATCTGAATCTTTGTCCAAATTAACCAAGAAGTACAATAATGGTGAAGGTAGGTGAAAAACTTACATGACCAATCTCTCCACCAAGACATATACTTTGTTAGTAAATAAATTCAGAAAAGAGCCTTAAAGACCTTTTGGAGGCCACCGGTCTCATAAAATAATAGATTTGAAGTTCTCTAGTTGAATCCATGCTATACAGGGAGGGGCATTACTGAATTAGTGTGGTGGGAAGTGATTACAAATGGTATTAAATAAACAGCTGTGGGAAGCACAAAGGACTGGAAAACAACAAACTGGAAAGAAAGCAGAGTACCTGCGTGTCATCACAAAAGACATCACCATCTGAATGCCCGTATTTGTAATGCAACCATAAAACCAGGCCAATTTCATCTTTGGGGGGCTTTCTCTGCTAAGTTTTAATAGACTTTTCTAAATATCTCCGGCTTTCATTACTCAAAACAGTGAAAAAAGCTCACTCTTGCTTGGAATAGAAGGTATAAAAAAAGAGAGAAAAATGAGTTTAGGTAAAGCACTAACTGCATTGTGAGTAGAAGCATAATTAAAAAGAACAGTTATACAGAGACAGCTTAACTTCAGCAGTTAAAGAAAAAAAATGAGCACAAATTGGGGATTCCCCCCTCCCTTTTCTTCACGGAACAGGATTCAGCAGCTGAGCTTTCTGGGCTCCAGGAAGGCTACACTGAGTAAACTCAGCCAACCACAAGGTTGAAAATGTAGCAGACGCACCATAAAAATTTAGTAATGCTTTTAAACTACTTCTCACCTCACTGGTTTGATGGTGGTGTGGTACTGTTATACAATATGTGCTGTTGCCAAGGCAACTCCATCTCACCTCGACAGCTGCTGCAGCTTCAGCGAAGCAACACGATGAGCTGTGGCAACTCTGAAATTTACTTTTTTTTAAAGAGTCTTTCCAACTATAAAGCATTTTCAGATGAACCTCTGGAGCTCTTTATCCAAGGACTATGACTATTTTTCAAAAGGATCTTTTACTGTATTCTAGTGGACACATTGTGACACTAAGTTCAAAAACATATTCCCATATTCTATTAAATCAGATTTGTGCCTGGCACTTTTATACCTGGTGTAGAAACAGTATCGTGCCTCTGTGCTCATTCAGTGTAAGTGCAAGAATTTTACAGCCCTGGCAACAATTCGAGCCTGCCTGGACAGTTTAGCGTGTCCTTTTCCATTCGAGGAGAGAAAAAAAGTCCAACTTCTTGAAGCAGAGAAAGCCTAAGTTCTAGCCCATCCCTTCCAGCAGGAGCCAAACTGTAATATTGCTTCAACCCCATTTTAAGCAGAGCTAAAATAAAGGGTGAAATCCAAAACAAGATTTTGTGAAAAGAAATCGGCACAGAGTCCTTCTGTGATAAAGGCTTTAGTGGAGGGAGGTGGCTACAGTCTCGTGGTCCAAACCCCAAAGAATTTTTTTATTTTCATGTCCTTGGCTTCAGGGACAGTGCTGTGTGAGCAAGGACTAGAAAAAGAATCAGAACATTACGAGCCTTCCCCGCAGTAAGTATCGATTGCAGTTTTTAAGAAGATTCAGTGCTATTTCTTTCTCTTTTCTCAACCTCCTTGGGTACAGAACCAAAGTAAACATAAGACAGTAGAGCAAGCCGGTGAGGGTGTTCTGTGAAACTCAGCCAAAGTTTCTGCTACTTTAATTTGGGGAGAAAAGTGAGTGTTACAAAATGTCTAGGAAAAGTTTGTGCTGAGAGAGCACACGAGTGTTTAAAGGTGGGCAACGCAATTCATTGAAGAGGAAGAATATAAAAAGTGCATCAAAATAAATAGGGAAATGACAGATTTATCTATTTCTTTTTAAATCAAGAAAGCAGTACAGCAAAAGCTGACTTTTCTCCAGTCTAGGCTTTTTTTTCCTTCCTTTCCCTTCCCATTTTCTTGTCTTCCCATGCCTGTTGTAACGCAGGTCTGTCCGAGAGCAGACAGCGGTGGCAGAGGAAAGATGCTGGCCCTGACTGCGTACACTGCGAGTTCTCCTGCACTGAGAGCCTGACATTTAACCAGTTCTGGGTAACAGCATGTTTACCACCTTCCTTTCCACTCCAATCTGCAAATACAACACAAGGAAGGGCCACTTCTTTTTTTATTTTCCCTTTCTGTTAAGTAAATTCTCTCTATATAAAAACTTTCAAGCGTCACTCTGCCTCTTAACCAACTTTCACCACAAAAATATCCTGATACAGAACTTACAAATGCCTGGTAGTGCTCATAAAATTTTCAATGCGTAACACACACACCCCCACACACACATGCAATCCTTGTGATTCTCCTCTACTAGCCTGCAGTTCAAATTGGTGAGGCAAAAGCTCCAGCTGTAACACCGAAACTGCAAAGAATCTGCTAAATTCAGTGATACTAAAAGAGTTGGAAAAAACCAAAACAAAACCAAAACAAAACCAAAAAACCAAGGAGCAAAGAATGTACCTAATTACCACTAATCCTGCCTATTAGATTTCATTCAGACACCACAACGTCTTTCAAATAACCCCAGTTTATTTTTGAAAAAAATTCCTTTCTTCAGGCAGGATATGGGGGAGGAGTCAATCAGTGATGTTTTACACATGCACATCTGGATACAGTCCAATTATTCCCCTTATACATTCCTCCAGTTGTTTTCATTTTGCTCCATGCTCTGGCATTCATAAATTTGTGAGATTAATTGTGTGTGAGCGTCTGCAGTCTTGGATCTGGGCACGGGTTTAGCTGCAACACAGCTAGAAGTCAACATTAAAGAGAGCTCCAGTTCAGAAAACACAATTTACATTTATACATCTTTGGTACAGTAAGGCTTGAAGCAACCATCATCCTTACCACATGCATCACATTGGTAAGATTAATTCAGTATCAACTACATTTTATTACTGTAGTTAGTGCGAACCTCATGAATACTTAGTTACTCAGCGTTAACTGCAAAAGAAGGACTTTTTTTAATTATTATTATTATTTTAGGATTTGGTTGGTTGTGGGGTTTGGGGATAGTTTTTAGTTTTTCTTGGTGTGATTTCGTTTGCCTTTGCAAATCATAAGCCACTGCAAGGACAGAAGTATTTTAAACCTGGGGTCCAGCTAACCCAGCAGATTGTGCCACTCTGGCCACCACCAGGGTCCTACAGAGTTACCTGATCCAGACACTTGAGAAATGCCCCTGTCAGAGGTATTCCTGTGTCAAGCTCTGACTCCTTGCTGCTGTAACTTGCTATTTACAATCTCCAGCAAAGGCAGACGTGAAGGCTGTGACTGAGCTTCTGCAATGCTCTGGCTATTCCAGGCTGCTGGAACAGCCCCCTTTGGGGCCAAAAGCAAGTGAGCTCAAACCAATCACCAGCACAGGGAAAGCAAGGGGGCTAAACACCGCTTCTCCTCTCCTGGGGCCAAGACTTCCATTTACTGATGTTTTGTATTTTATGTGCAATTTACTAACCAAAACCAGCTGCTTCCTCAAGTTCTCTGCAATTTATTGTTTTGCAAAATCAGTTTCACATTACACTTCTGATCAGTGCAGTTCCACATGAGAGCTACACAACTGAGGTGAGGTATTAAAAAGCCAGGGGTCAAAGGCCAAGAATCTGCTCACTTGACTGCAAGCTTTGTGACCCAAATACAGTGCTGGATGCACAAATCCCCCTTGGGGTCCAAGAGCACAGGCAATTCCAGGTTGTGATGCAGCAGTCAAGGCAGGGTGACAAGGAAGACGAACCGTGCCCAGTTCCTGAAGCTTACCCCAAAGCAGTTCAGTGCTGGCAGGAAGAGCTGGACAGTTATAGGTTGTTTTGGTTTGGCTGGCTTTGTGCAAGATGGCTGTTATATTTTTGAACAATTATCCATCAGATTTGATGGGATTTTTACAGAAGATAAATGGAACCTTCTTACAACCACCTAGTCTTTTCCAAAAATCTTGATGAACTGTGCGAGAGTCAATCTGGTACAACACCATTTCAAATTCAGCAGATGATACTAATCTAAAATTTTTAACTCCCTCACATTTCCCATTGTTAATCCATCTTGTGAATTAATCTTTGAAGATCTCTCAAATCTGTAGCTCTTGATAGGACACAGCAGGGGGAAAAAAAAAAAAACCAAACCCAAAACAACTCTTCAAGCCAGGAGATTTTACAGTTTCTCCGACCCATGAAATTCAGCTTCGATTTTCTTCATGCAGAAGGAAAACATCTTGAGTTGGGCATTTGTCGTGCCCACAGTATCTGAATCTGACAGAGAATCGTCACTGCACAGAGATAATTTCCTTGTCCTGCCAGCCACCACTGCCTCATCCCTACAATTCCTCTGGCAATGCTGAAGGGTGAAGGTCTAAAGGGCAGAGAGAGCGATTACAGTAAGTTTATTACTGGGGCAAACACAGCTGATCTCCCCAGCACTGCAGTGCTCCCACAGCTCGCACTGTGACACTTGAGAATTGGACCAGCTGTGAAGTTCAGCCCCTCACCCTGAACCTCCATCCGTAGAGTTGCATCCAACGTTAATAGCTGAATAAACTCTTTTAAAGTTTTCCCTCCTTCTGAAAGTTAGGAAATCATACCCAAAACCAACCAATGTTACAACTTCAATGAAATTCTTTCAACATCAAGCACCTGAGAGTCAGAGAATGTCAGATTTATGGTTGCACACACAACCTCCATTCCGCTCCATGTGTGTACCCATTGTGATTAAGTATCTGATTACGTGATTGTGCACTGTTTTTCTCTAGGACTCCTGCCTCATTCACTGTGCAGAAAGCACATACAAGAGGAGAGAATTACATTTGTACAAACAACCATAAATCTACTATTTCCTAGCTTCTGAGTACTTGACTTTGCAAACAATGTTCCTTTCATGTAGATTTCTGGTTGTAATACTTGTACAGCGTACACCTAAAAATACTGCAACAACTTAAATGACGGTATCGTCTAAGAGGACAGAATCAATTTTTGAAACCTACTCATTTTATGGATGTAACGTTTGCAAAAACTCTCATTTCATGGTTGCACTATCATGCTTATAAAAGTCATATTTTCCACACAATAGAGGCAGTGTAAAAATTAAAACAAGCTGCAGACTGATTGACCAAGTTGTCTGAATTATTCTCTTTCTTCCTAACAATGAACTGTGCTCTCTGAGCTCCAAGTAAACAATTAAGAAGGGTGGGGGTTGGAGGGCAACCTATAGTAAATATAATTTTAATTGCACTCTTACAAAAAATACAAGGAAAATAGCAACACATTAAATAAGCCTCATTTCCCCTTTAAAGCTACCGGAGACCATGGAGCTGTTTCAGTAAAGCAGAAGCTCTGAGTTGCAGGCGAGGGCACAAATTTTACCCAGCACAACTTGCAAGAAAAACAGAAAGGAGCACTTACAAATTTCTGGAA
The DNA here is from genome assembly GCA_013398855.1 of Mohoua ochrocephala. Classification (NCBI taxonomy): domain Eukaryota; kingdom Metazoa; phylum Chordata; class Aves; order Passeriformes; family Acanthizidae; genus Mohoua; species Mohoua ochrocephala. Next base: position 44,201 of record VZTA01023741.1, on the reverse strand, counting down.
TCATGTCTTCCAAGGCAGTATAAAGTAGCCTTTATACCTGAGTTAAACTATCAGAGCATCAACTGCTACGATGGAAGAGACCCAGTGCACACTGCAGTTGCTGGCTCAGCAGGTGGCACTGGATAAATACACACATGATACTTTTCCTCCACAGCTCCCAAGCAGTTGTCCAAAAGCAGTGTTTATTAAGCTGGTTCTGTTTCAAAAAAACAACCATAAAACCAGTATTGAAGGGTCCCATATAATCAGGTCTCATTGGTTCTACTTTGAGAGCTCATGGAGGAAAACTCCATGCCATCTCAGCTAGGGATCTCTGCCACACCTCCTAAAGTCGCACACATCCTGCAGTTTCTGGTACTCAGCTAAATCTGGCTCGCTCACTTCCTTTAACTACTGGGGTATTTTTTACTGGGCAGAAGCAAACACAACTTTGCAAACTACTGTTTGTGCTTTACTCTCTCATAGCTGTGTGAGCAAGTAGGGCAGTGAGCATCAGAAAGCAAAAAAAAATTTTAAATCTAGCCCCCCAAACAGTTATCACTAAGAAGATTACAAGTAGAGGCGTGATATCTCCCTGAATATCTGTCTCCTTTTCTGGTTGCTTTCCACGCTGTTCAGGGCTTGCAGGAATTCTTAAACTTTCCCTTTGACATTGGGAAGAAACTGGCATAAAGTTCTGAAGGAAATATCCTTATCAAATTCAAGATTTTCACTAGACAGAATTAACACTTCAGCTAAATTGGGTTTCTCATTTCTATTGGAAACAAGTAAGCAGGTCTGCAATTTTGCCATTCATTCAGGAATTTTTTCATAGCATGGCTTACAGTGAGTCTTAATGCAGATGGAAAGCAGATTGCAGCCTTTCCCAGTGAAATGTGACTTTATTACAAAAGCAGTATGGAAGGAAGGAAAAGTTGCTGTTAATGTCCATAACCACGCTTTAGAAATGCCCTCAATACAGAATGTCTACACTGAAAGATTCAAACAGGGTCACTCACTTTCAGAAGTTATAAGAGATAATTACGGACAGCAAAGCAGGTTTTTTCCCCACATGCACACTAGAGAAACAACTCTGTTTCAAAATTAATATTGTTCAGAACAGTATTAGCAAACCAGTTCGAATGGCAAGTAATGAATATACAGAAAGAGCTCCTAAGACCAACCTCTAATTGCCGAGTGGGAGTGTTCAGACAATGTCCTTCCCCTGCTCAAACCAGGTCAAGGTGAACATATTCAGGTATAATAGACACAAAGTGCCGATTTTAATGATCTGTGTTTCCACACAGCAGAAGACAGAACTAACACTCATTCCTAAGCAGCCACCTAGCTGTGACTGAAGGGTTAACTAAATACCAACGCCTTCATTTCTTAACCAGCTAACAAGCACAGTCTTCAAGCACACCTACTCCAGCCTTTGGATGCTCTTTCGGCCTCTGACACCTGCATTTGCACCACAAACCCTTGGAGCACTTAGCTGCTATTGCCAAGCTGAATTATTATCGTTAAACTTCCAACCATCATATGAAGATTTCTGGGAGGCTGCCAATATTATTGAGGCTCCTTATGGTGTTTTAACAACATATGCTCAGGCTTGTAGTGCCACCTGTTCACATGAGACAATTTCCACCACAGAGCCTGCTCTCCCTCCAACTCTCCATTCCCTTCCCAAGATTGTTGTCCTCCCCATTCCTCCGATCTTTCATCTGATAGTATTTGCTCAGCATCTTTTCTGCTGTTTTTCCTTTAGTGACATAGGCTCCACTTTTCCTTTCTTCATAAATGCGTCCCAAGGACCACAGAAATAAGAACCTGGAGATTTAGCAAATCTTAACAAGATGAGGCTACTTCTGTAACATTTACTCTCAGAGGACATGCTGAACAATTTTAATTGCCTCAAGTCAGGTATATCGCTATCATTGCAAACGAAGTCATAAATTATCTCGAGGAAGGTAATTAGCAGTAAACAAATGAAACACAGTTATGATTCACCTATGCAAATGAATTAAGATCAATCTCACAAAAAACCCCCCACAAACTCAGTCAGATAAGCATGTTCTGATACACGATACAAGAGAACAAAATTCACTGATAGTAGCAAAGCTACATTAAAAGAATGAATCACCAACACCTTCACAAATGTAAGGAATGGAGCATGGTGTAAAATATCAGATTCTACACAGATGACTACAAATTGGGTACACGTTTAACAGCTCTCCCTGACGTTACCTTCTGATACTATAAAGTAAGGCCTCATTTCTGACTTCCTGGCTCTAAAGAATGTTTAATTATATGCACGTACCCTATGTAAAAGGAATTTACCATTAGATTTTGGCCTTTAGCAGACATATTTAATAATTACTTTAAAATATTGACATTTATGATCAGTAGTGAAGAAAAATGTAACCTCTATCCAAAATTCAGTGGGAAATTAGACTGCAGCAGGTGAATAACACAGGCATGATTTCCATAGGTTCCTCTCCAGAGGATGTTCTTTCCAAACTCAACTCCATGTGGTATAGAAAGGTTGCAGATTTTTACACATTGGCCACAATCTAACAGTTTTTCCTTCTATATGACCGGCTGAGTGCAAAGCAACAAAACAACAGAAGAATAAAAAGGAAAATAAAAACCAGATTTCCATCAGAGTATTCACGGATTAATGGCTAAATGGTTACATGGGACTAGACTGGTTCTGGGGAGCAAAGGGACTGGGCGCAGAAAGAACTGCACTATTAAATCTTCTAGACAGCAATTCTTAGGAGATCATGGCTTGCAGATACAACAGTGGAAGAGAAGAAATCCCTGGGGGAAGGAATTGAAAGTCCCTGAAGTCAGAGATTGATAAATGGTGATAGTATCAGTTCAAGAAATGGAAAGATGACACAAGAGATGTGGCTTTGAAAACACAGATGGAAAAATATGGCCTTCAGGCCACCTGGCAAAGGAGACTCCACTCAAGTTCCAACTGAAGCCAGTGCATTGAAGTTCAAAGCAATCTTAGATAAATTTTACTGGTGTTAAGGATCCAGAAGCACTAACTGACAGATAATATTCCAGTCAGGCTGGATCCAAACATGATCTCTCTGTAAACCTCTTCTCCTAAGACCAAGGCAATATATTATAGAAAGACTTTTTTTTTCCCCATGTAGCTGTTNTATATTACAGAAAGACTTTTTTTTCCCCATGTAGCTGTTCAAACGTAGGACTTCTGAGAGTTATCATAAAGGGGACACTGCAGGAGATTTTGTGGGACAGAATTCAATCTTACAGCCTATAAAAACATAACTTTACACGCAAACCATCTCCCATTGCATAATTCCCTAGTGTCTCTTGCCTAACTTCAAATATTCTCTACCACCTGTTTTTTGCTACTGTTTTATGGCAGCTCCAGGCAAACACTTTGCATTGCATTGCAACAAGTTCTTCTGAAGGCTTTACAGAAAACAGAAAGAACCCAAAGTAGAAATAATTTGCTCAAGGTCATACAAGTTTATGACAAAGACAAGCGCAAAAATCTTGGTTCAGTCTTCACTCCAATCACACTGCTTATTCTCAACATGTTATCAATACATACATTTAATTCTCCAAAATGTTTCCAACACTGATGAATTACGGAGCTTCGTTCCCTTCTATCTTCCCTCAGTTAATGCTTTTTCAGCATACCCTGAAATGGAATCATTATCATCATGTCTCTAAATCTCCAAGTCTATAATGAAATACGAACAACTTGTGAAAAAACAAACCAACCAAAACAAACCCTGCAGGTTTCTTCATTCTACAAAGCACTGCACAGAATACACAGGTGTAGTCTCAGCTCAGGATCAGGGGTTTATGCAGACCTCACACAGGCCTCTCTTTGGAGCACCATCTGCAATCAGAGCTGATTTCTCCATTGATTTTTCCAGCTTGCTGTAAGAACAGGTTGATTTGAAGAGGTTGTGTGGGGCTGGGAGCAGAGTGGCACTGCAGTTAATGAGCAGACTGAGTAACCCATCACATCCAACGTCTGTTATGGTCATCCCTTTCCAAGCAATTAAATACTGCCTTTACACTTTACTATCTCCCTCTCTCCTGTCACTGATCACCTCTTGTTTCAACTCCTATGTTACGATTCTATTCCAACGGCAAGAGATGTGCAGTTTTCAGAAAAAGAAAGCTGATGGTGTAATAAACAAACAATGAAGTGTGGCCATGAAGAGAAACAGCCTCATCATATGGAGATTTATACAAACTTTCCCTCTTGTACAGGAAATTTTCTATCAGCCCTTCTATGAATGAACAAAACACTAACAGGTCTGGAATTGAATGCACAGTATATTTAAACATAACTGAGACTCCAAAATAGCAGCATATTGACTTGACAGAATCAAATGCCTCATGGATCTTCAAAGCGAAGAAGGGAAGGACACCACCAACAATGTTTTTTCTAAAATGCCCATGATTGTTTTTCCTAGTCAAGGCAACAGTCTGTCAATACCTCAGAGTATGCCAAATATGAAGTTTCAAAACAGGAGCTTGAATTATGAACGAAAGCTAAAAAAACACCACAAATATTTCTCAACAGGTAGAAAGCCTATAAATAAAATTTCAGATAATTCAAATACATTCAAACAGCTAAGTTTTCCACACAAAAACATGTTTCTCCCTAGCTAACTGGAAAACTTCAGACTAAAGACAGCATTTTGATTTATCCAACCTGAAAAACAAAATATTTCCCATCCCTCCAAAATTAAGGGACCAGATAGAAACTATAAAACAAACGAGATTCTGTGAAACAATGTGCAAGCCAAACATTAATGGTAAATATTTTTGTTATAGTAGTATCTAAATGCTGTTACTTAGGGTCACATCTTTATATGGAGATTTGGATGCCCACAGAGGAAATCAATATTTTTAAGTGCTTACAGTTTAAAGATACAAGCAGAAAACATTTAATGGGAATTAACTATACCAGGCAAACATATTTTATAAGGATTACATTCATTTTGTTAGAGTTCTTTGGTATTTTGATGAGTGAGATATTGTTACCTATTATTCTGTAGTAATCAAAATAAGATCTTCCATGCTTTGTCAATAAGACACAAGGATACAATGATTACATGTCCTATCCACTCAGCACTTTACTATTACATAAATTAAAGTATCTTTTTTTCTCCCTCTCAGTGCAAGGTTTTCTATGAAGCTTTGACCACACCAACCCCAAATCACTCTGTAGCTACTCTCACAGGACAGGAATCTCGGTGCGTTTAAAATAGAGCCAATACAGGAATCAAGTATATATAATTTACACCTTTTTGAAAAGAAGTAGAAACAATGTCTCCTGTATTTGATGTTCAGAAGGCAGAAATTCAGAGTTACATTCCATTGAATCACATTTCAGGTTTTTTTTCCTGCTCAGAATTTGAACACTCTGAGAGAACATTTGACACAACAGCAGAAACATTCCGTGGCTTTTCTGACTTGCTTTTTGGTTATGCCCTTATGTGCCTTCAGGTCTTTGCTGTTAACTGAATCAAGACAGATTTCAACCAACTGCGTGACAGCAGCGTCATCAGCCCGCGATCCACTGAGGCTTTCTCAAAGGCCCTCCAATGGCTTCTGTGAGCTCAGTGACTCTTTGTGCAGTTCTTCACCACAGAAAGTGTGTGCTGTCACTCCATCTGTGCATTTCTACTGCTCAGAAGCTGCTTTAGCATTGTTGTAATAGTTACGTGAAAACACTGAAAGTCTCTTCTTTAAAGAGATCTAGCAACTGAAACTGGTCCTTCAGCCTTCTTTAATCTGTGAAGCTGACAGGACATGCAGAAGCACTCCTGACTATCTGCAATGTTCCTTTATCACAGTGTTGTTGTTTTTCAAGCAGATTTAGATGTTCTCCTTAGAAATCTAAGAAAACTGGACCCAGGGATTCATCTCCTTTGGTTAATTTTCACTACTGCCCTGACCCAATGAAGATTCCTTACCATGCTGTTTACACTGCCAGATAACAAAGCCTGAAATCCCTGGACAAATCTGGGTGTTTACCACGTGCACACACATATTGCTGAGCACCTGGTAATTATCACTGAAGAGCTCCATTTTGTACAGCTTCCAAAAAGTCCAAGAGGCAGGAGATCTTCACAACTTCCCTTTCAAGCCAGTTAAGCCCTTCACTCACAGACTGAACTCAAAGTATAACATATCCAATACATGAAAAAGCTCAGCTTTGTTTAAAGTGCTTTACTCTATTTTATTTGTCCTGCAGCACTTCTTTTCCCAGACTGTGCAAAAACCAAGGGACCACCTCGACACTAAAGAGTCTCAGTGAACTTTTAAAAACTGAACTTCTGTTCAAAGCTAGGCGAAAAAATCTAAACCCTGAGACTCTGAGTAAATCTACTGCACCGTGTTCAGAGATGGTGAAATTTTCCACAACTCCACACCAGCTTAAGGATGTTTTGAAGTGTCTCAGACACTACTGCATATTTTAGTTCTGTGTGCAGAGTTCATCAAGGTCTTTACGTTGTGGTGCCTACACTCAGTGTACCTCACCCGTGGTACAGCTCTATTAACTCAGCAGCCTCCCAGACCTACGATATCAATTCAATTCACTAAGACTTAAATTAACAGATGTTCCAACACATTATATACAAATTATCTTCTTTCTATATAGAATCCTACATGAAATTATACTGCTGGTCAAATTTTTTTCTTCAC
>VZTA01023741.1:0-37499 GCA_013398855.1 Mohoua ochrocephala | reverse complement strand
AAAAAAAAAAAAGGAAACCACACTCCTTTCATTTTAAGCTCCATACTATTCATCTAGCAGTTTGTTTCTCTCTCCTCTACTAGTAGAAAATATAATACAGGAAAAGATTTAAATGAAAAACAGATCTGTGCAGTGAATTGCATATGGTTTCCATTTTCCTCCATGCAATGTTTCATAGAGAGTCAACGAAGAAATCCCTCCCACAAATCCGGATCTGAAGTCCACTTTCAGAATCTTGTCAGCACAGGAGTTAGGAGACAACTCTGTGCATGAAAATGCTGCAATCCGTCTGTGCTCTATCTTGTTAGGGTAAATCATTCCTAGAAAGTACCACTGGATCTAGGTAATAAATCAGTATTTATAAAGTATGCACACTCAAATGATGCTGGCTGTGTCTGTGTGAACCTGCTGTTTTCAGGCACATACCAGGTTTGGTGTGCACCACACAGCTCGCTGCATTTTCTGCCTCTTTGCAGCAGGGTTTTCCAGCACTAGTAACTTTATACTTAGTTGACATTCTTCGTGCTAAACTAAACCTAGCCAATAAATACCACTCCTGCCAAAAAGCCTCCATAACTATGACATTCCATCAGCTTTCTTAGCTGATTTAAACAATTATTTCCAAAGTTTTTCTGACTTTGTTTACATAAAACTCATCTTTTCCTCCTATTCCTGATAGCCTGAACTAATTTTTTCCTCTTGCATTCTCAGCAGTTCCTGGTGACATCCAAACATCAAGGCAAGCATGCCATGTTTCTATCTGACACCAAAGAAGGTTTACAGAGCAGGAGACGCCTCCTTTCCCACTCTGGGGGTTTCCATGTCACTGAATGAGAAGGAATGATGAGCTGCTGTTTGTCAGATGCATTTGTTGTTTCTGTGAGTTAACAACTGTTTGGATTTCATCCCTTTTAGAGATTGGCTTCGAGTGGGGCATGAGTGGGATGCAAAAATGAAACAGAAAATCTGGAACACCTTTTCTTTTGCCTCCTCAAGGTAAAAGTCCAGGTAGGAGGGGATGTTCGTGTAGAAAAATGTTCCCAAAAGCACTACTTGTTCCCAAATGTTCCCAAAAGCACTACATCAGAACCACACAGCACTGATCCCTGTAAAGACAAAACACTAAAGTTCTGCATAGTTGCAAGGTGGAAGCAAAAACCAAGTACAGCAAAACTCAGCAAAATAATAACTGGCAATATCTTGCCTTTGAGAGAATGTACACAAGTATGGGATGAACACATCTTGCCTGACAGACAGAGCCTCTGCTTTAAGAGGTGCTCAGCACCTGTGCACTAACGTGCCTGTTCAGAAAAATCCAGAGCACAGAGGTTACCTGGTTTGCAGGCCTATTTCTGAGGGAGACTTGTGGGCTGAGAATTCTTTGACATGTTAAAAGAAGAAAAGGAAGTTTTGTTGATTCTATGCCTCCTTATATTTACATATATGAAAATGAAAAATGTTACCTGGGGAAAGAAGCAGTCAGTAGAAAACTAACAAAAAAATTTAAAATATGAATATAGAAGAAAGTACTTCTCTTTTTTACACCTATTAACATGGAACACTATCTGTACAGCATCACGTGCTCTAAAATCATGTAACAGAACTGGCATCACCCCATTAGCTCAGTTCAACCTGGCACTTCAGACCTTCACATCCTTGAGTGCTGACCCTGAAACCCAGCCAGGTCAGGGTGTTTAAAAAACCCAAGTATTCAAGGTTTGGGACAACACTTTACTTCCTAATCCCAGAGTCTTCATGTTAAATTCATGTCCAAACAAAGCCAAACTTGCATGAACAAACCTTTCTATTGGTTATTCCCATTTCCATACAGTTATTTCAAATTACTTTTTCTCAGCTTTATTAAGTTTTCACCATTCCAAACTCTGAATTTGTTTTCAGAAGATTCTCAGATACCTGACAACTCTTCTCAGTTTACTAATTTTTACTGTTAAGTCTACAGTAAAATATTTTCTTTGTTAAGTGCCAAAAAAAATACAGATCCACCTGTGGAGGGAAGCTGTGGGATAACCCAGTATATCTCCCTAGTGTTTCTTAGCTAGTCTTGGTCTACAAGGTATAAAATCTGAAAACCTTCTTCCTCTGTGCATTAGAAAATGACACAGGTGTTTGACACTCTGTCTTTGCTAAGGTCACTGAAAACTGAGGTTTGGAAGAGAATGCAAAAAGCTAAAGTTGCACTTGCATTCCCTGGCTGGGGAGTGCTGTAAGACTCGAGGGTGTTTTCTGATCTCCTCAGTGGAACCATCTGACATGGATAAAACACACTGCACGTCACAAGAGCTGGAATGATGGAACCTCTGGGACAGGCAAGTTAAACACGAGACTAACACATCTAGTAACAATTAAAACACTCGTTGAAGTAGTCCAGAAAAAGCATAGAGAAGAAAAGTACTAGAAAATAATATTGTACTACAAAGTCTTTTGGGTTTTTTATACACCAAGTATGTAAACTTTTCTAGCTGTAAAGAAGCTTGGCTTCATCAGGCTTCTGAAACCAGCTTGGTTGCAGAGTTTCAGAGGCATCCTTAAGCATCTCAGGCATATATACTCATCATTTTCCTGGCTTTCTCTTGATTTTATCCTTTTAACTGCATTTTCAGGTCTCACTCTACATGAATAGCATTTGTGAATGATATGCCAAGCAGCATTAAAATGCATAAAATCGCTGCTGCTTCTGTATTTTCCACATTTCCCACATGACACCCAACACAAGGTAATGTTTTGGTCCAGTGCTCAACCAAAAAATGCTTTTGTAAGGCTTTAGGAAAAGACACATTTAATAAACACACCTTGAAGGCCAGAGTAAAAGATGACAGAAGGTCCCTTAGGGAATCAAGAGCAGAGCTGTCCACTTCAACCCCTGAACTTTAGGCAGTCTTCAGAATATAACGAGATTCACATATCACATGCAAAAGCATATTAGCACATATCACATGCAAAAGTAACAAAGGGAACCACTGCAGAGATGTGAAATGGGAGCAGTGATAAGGGCAAGGTGATCTTGGGTGTTACCCATGGAAGCAGAAAGGGCTGTGGGTGGGCTGTTGGCTGTTTTGGAGGTGGTTTTTTTCAATTAAGATCAGATCCTCAAGAGGTTAAGCACTACACATAAAAGACTTGGATAAAATATTTGTTATCTTAGGTTGAAGTACTCAGCTGGACAGCAGAGGGGGTAATTCTGTACATCCCAGGAAAAGTCATTCCATCAGCAAAAGGAAGGCCTGGAATGAAGCTGTCATGAAAGGAACAGATCAACACGCAGCGATGGCTGCTGTCAGTGAGAGACGACAGAGCGCAGATCAGCATTGCAAGAACATGAAAGGAGAGAAGAGTCATGAAATATCCCACAGAAAAACATCCTGAAACACTAACAGGGACTTCAAAGAATGAACGCTGTTCTTTTTGGGGTTCTGTACTGCAAAGGTGAACTTACTGCTATGATTTCAATCAAACAATTATAGGGACGGGGAAGAACTTTCTGATCTCTAAAGAGTGTGAACCAAGAGGCATCAATGGAAGTGTTTGTCATGACTAACACTTTTAAAGCATCCCCTGTGTCTAACATGATCTACAAGGAAAGGAACTTAAATCAACTCCTCAAAAGCTCTCCATAGTCTCTATCACATGACTCCATCTCTCAAACTCTCAGTAACTTGCTTCATTCTTCTGGAACTTACATAGACATTTGAAAATGCTTAGTAATTTGAAAAAAGGAAACTACTGCGAACATAACAAGACTGAACTTATGTTTTATTAAACTACTGGTTAGTAGCTGCAGTGAGTTTAGGCAGTTGGATGTCGTCAAACACTAAGAAATATCTACCAGGCCAACACAATGGCTCACAGGTTTCTAGAACACATCTTGCCTCAACTGCTAAGAGGGCATTAATAAAGCCATGATAAACACACATCTTCCTGCACTGCATGAAAAGCTACAGCTAAGGCAAACACTAAAACTTAATTTGTAAAGCAGACAGGTGAAGTAAATAATAGAGGAAGTCTGTCAGTAGCTCAGCTTTATCAGGATTTTAAACTGTTAAATCATACGTTGGTTAGCTGACTAAGAACCACCAACACATACTGCCATGAAGGCAGGACACAATCTCTCTTTTGGCCACAGAAGCTCAAGTGACAAAAACTTCTGTTTCTTTTACTTGGAATATACATAGAGTAGTAATGAGGAATTTTGACACCTCTCTTCCTTGGAGACACTGATAAAAAAAGCAACTATAGGTACTAGGGACAATGTAACAAAAATTATAACATTCTGTTGATCTATTAACTCCTTTGTTTCCCACATCTTCAAGAAATATATTTAATGTTTTAGGGAGGTTGTAAGTTATGCCTGAGAGCATTATCATTCACCAGTTCACATGACAATTTTGCAGCAATCAGATCTCAAAATCTTTGAGCAATCGAAAGGCTTTTAAGTTGGCCTTTAATTCTAATTTAAATGCTAATGTCTACATACTCAAGTCAGATAGCAAGAGTACGTGATTAAATCTTCATACCTACAGAAAAAGTCAGACATGACTACTCCTTGGATATCACTTACTAATCTTTGGAAACCTGATTAAGATTTCATAAAAGAGGATGAGTAGTTCTGTTATGGATTTCATGGAGCTGCAGCAATGCAGCTTTGACAGTCACCTCTCCTCAGAGTCTGCATCAAATGACAGATTGCTACACTCAGCCTCGGGAAAGGAACTCACTGTATCACATTCCAGAACCTGGCTCCTTATTGTTAAGTCTTTATCAAAAGCAAGAAACCTATGAATAAATTATGTTATGAACAGAAGTTTTGGCAAGACAAAGACGACACTTCACGCAGCAGTTAATATAAAGAGAGGATAATAGCCCTGCCAAAGACAATAAATACTAGAAGAAATGGCTTTCAGTTTTAGAGGCCCTGAGCAATATTGCTGGTGTTCATTTTAAGATCTGCTTCTACAACACAATTCCCTTAAGATTGTTCTTAAATGTGAAAAGGATGGATGTTTTTGTTTTGGGATCATTCACAATGTTGGAATTGCAAACCACAGGCTTGAACTGAGGTGAGAGTTAACATCACTTTGCCACTAATTTCTTTCAACTGCATCCTTCTCTTTCTTGATCTCCCCTCCCCCCACTAAAAAAATCTCCAGGCATTACTATCAAAAATATACTCATGCAATAAATCATGTATTTGCTCTCACGTGACTGGTATTCATTAGAGTCGAAGATCTCCAAGATCTGCCCCCAGAGTGTATTATGTTACTGAAACATAGAAATAGCTGCAACAAAAAGTTTTGCCAGAAAAAAACCCACAAAAGTAACAACAAACTGTCTCTCAGTTGGGCAGAAGAAAGAATGTTCATAAAAATATTTCTGAGGGGTAAATCAAACCCCAAAGTCTAATTAGACAAAACCAGCAGTTTAAACCCAACAAGACACAGGATTTTTAACTAGAAACTTCTAGAAAGTATACACTTTTTTCAGTCACCCAGGCAGTTCTCTTTTCAAAGAGAATTTTTTCTAGAACAGAATGGAAAAAGAAACATAAAACACTACAAGTTTATCCATTATATATCCTGGCTTTCATTAAGCAGTAAACAACAAGCTCCTACACTCCCTCGAATGCATCCCCTTACTGTGCAGTTATTTTGCTTTACTGAACGCTACAATCACTTTGTAGCAGAAGTGACATCTCCTGTGAGAGAGATGCAATGCTATTCCAGTGATGTGGTAACCTGACTGAAATATTTGAGCCTGAGTGGGGAAAAGGAACACTTGATTCAGCTGCACATCTGGGTTTTATAAAGGGTCCAAAAGCTTAACACTAACGTGCTTCAGGGCTAAAACACAGTTGAGGAGATCACAGCAGTCAAGAAAGAGGACAGTGTTAATCCAGGGCATATCGTGCTCTTCACCACTGCTCTGAAAATTAACTTAGCTCAGCTAATTTTGCATCCCCACTAATTGTGTGTTGTGTATGAGTAAGCAGTGACTAAGGAAATGTCAAAGCTATTCCATATCCTGTTCTTTTCCTGAAGAAAAACATGACAGGCAGAGAGGATACCTCCCATTAAGGCCACAACAATTCAACAAGGCAGCTATTTTTTTTTTCAGCAGGAATGAAATAACCTATATACAATCTAAACTTTGCCAGTCATTACAATCACTTGTTACCACTGTGCTGAGTACACGTGGCTCCCCCAAACCAACTTACTATCCAAATATCAGTTCAGATATTCAAATATGAGCATGAGTGCATACACACAATTTAAGCTGAAAAATGCACAGTGAGCTCCAAGTCACCTGTCTATGAAAATACCTGCTCTGGAGCACACTGGTTCTTTTCCAACATTTCAGATTATTCACTGATAAACTTTGACCGCCGGCTAGAAAGGCAAAACAAAATACTGAACAACACAGACCACAAAGTGATGCACATATTACAACCAGGGTGGATATAACCAGACTGCTAATGAGGCAAAAAGAAGTGGCATCCGTATAGAGCCTCCCGTTGGTTTCCTCACAGCTGTAAGGACAGAAATGAGCAGTGGCTCACTATAGATGTCCACCTCAGAAGTGCTGAATAGTCCCCTGCACGCCAAAGATAAAGGAAACCCAGGCTCCTGAACGTGGTTGTTAGAAACTTCATCTCAGTTAGATGCCCAAAATAGCTGGACTCAGCCCTTCCAGCTCTGCCTTCTCCCCATTCATGTCCCTCCCGTAAACCTAAATGAAGTTTGAGACAAAGCACATAGAGCAGAAATGTGGAATTGGGCAGGAAAAGGTGAAAGAGTAGGTGAAAGAGTAAATATCCTAAAGCATCCAAATTACATGTCTGATGAGAAGGATGGGGAGGCCAAGTGAAAAGGGATAGAGGAAGGAAAAAGGACTGGGAACAGGGAATACAGGGTTTAGAGACTATGGTTTTCACCAGCCCATTATGTGTTACAGGAACTGCACAACAGAGGGGCATTAGGCTGGAACATTATCCAGAGCTGTACTAAACTAATTTATAAAAGATCAAATCACTGCAATACCGAGACCAGACTGCTTGGAAAACTGCAGCACATAGACGTGGCTCTGAGCAGTCACATAACCTTCACAGAGGGGTCCCAACCAAAGGGGGCTTCAGTTAGCACTGCTAAACTCCTGCCAGCCTCACAGTCTTTTCAGACACCATGAATAATGCTAAAATCAACACATAAGGATGATGGTACAAGCTCAAAATGAGCACCACACTTCAATAGCATGCTCTCATAACAATGGGCAGAGCTACTTAAAAGCACAAATCATGCCTACATGCATTGGCAAGAAGCAACAATATTGCTAAGGGACACATTTTCTTTTTTGTAAATTTAAAATAAAAAAAAACCTAGTCTGATTGCAGTGGAAGACCAAGAAACAACAGGATTTCAAGGCTGCATTAGGCCTTGCCCAACCATAAGTGATATTCATTAACAGAAAGGTCGCAAACTCTACAGAAGCAAGAACCGGATACTCTCGCCTCACGTGCTGCTGCTTCCTACACCCTCACCTCTTCTGTCCCTCATCTTATCTTCCTTCTTGCATCCATACCCCATGCATTCTGCATAAAAGTGAACACAGTTGAGACTGTTTGTTTGCATTTGTTCACTCTCATTGGCATTTAATTCTCTACTCACTTTGTTCACTCAGCTCCAAAATAGAGAGACCCTGGAAGTGGTTTTGCAGGGGTTTTTGCTCTGATGGCAATGACAGCCTGCTCATACTGTTCCCTGTATCCTATGCCTATCTATTTTTAATCCTTTAAAATCATGATTTAGCTTATTGAGTGCCGAAAAGGGTTAACCTTTGCTGCTGGATGTGCAAAAAAAGCTACAGCAAATCATGGCAGACGACTTTCTCTTTGAGAATTTCAAAAATAGCTATGTTCAATTGCCTGCTATTATTTCAACTCATTTATCAGCTGCAGACACCCCACTTACTCTTCTGGAGTCCCCTGGATCATATCTAGAGCTTTTACAAAGAGATATAAAATTTACAATTGTCCAGACACTTTCTACAGTAACTTTTTAACGCAAAAACGCACACTAATGGCAGTTCAGCCACTTCACTGGTGTAAATGCAGTCTGGGACATTTTACAAACAAGAAGCACGCAGCTCCTGTGCTACCCACACACTTCATGACCATTTCAAAGATGTCCATCCCATTCAGTATGAAGAATGGCCTGGCACTATACTGCTGTCTGCCAGGAAAAGAAAACAATCCAGCAGAAATACAGCTATTTTCTTTTTCATAGTGGTTCTCCAAATAAGCATTAATGAAGAAGTTGGACTTCTCAAAATCCTTAGTTTCCTCCAAGTTAAAACTCAAAGAATATCGTTGGCTTGCGGAAAATAATTTAATCACGGGGCTAAGTTCATGGGCACGGCAGGAACGTCAGCATGATGATAAACTTGTGAAAAATGAAAGTTTATCGCTACCTTTGGAAGGCACTTAGGATAAACTATGGTTATTATTAAACAGTTTATTATTGATACTGACTCTCGGAGGGGAGATTGCTGCAACCGTGAGAGCAGCCTGCCGTGCTGCTGCTGTGATGGCTGAAAATACAGGAGAGTCTTGGAAGCTGATAGGAAGCAGTTCAAATCCCACTGCAGAGATGGGGAGCTATTTACTGAAAGATTTCAAATATTTCAAGTCTAGTCTGAACTTGGTATCAGAAGGAATGGAAATGTCAATGGCTTTTTGGGCCTATTCCTTTCCAAAGGGAGATCAAGTGGAAAAGGAGGGATTTGGTCTAACCATCTAATGCAGATGATGCATGTAACCAGCTGAGCAGCCCTTATGAAGGAAAGAAAAAGCGCATTAGAGGTCTGAATAGCTTTGCACTGTATTAGAGGTTCTCCCCAACAAGGCTTTAGCATTGTCCTGGGCACCCAGAACAACCCAAACCCTTCGTTCCTCTGCAGCTCTGCTTTTGCCAGGAAACAAAACTTACAGGGAATGAATTTCCAGGCTGCAGTGTGGGGAGATACTCTGGTTCTATTTAACCATCTCGTGAAAAACTCACAGACTAATGCTGCTGCACTTGGCAGCAAGACTCCAAACTTGACTTCCCTCAGCCCTAAACCGGCTTGGTTCATTAATGCTTTGCCTTCTGCTTTATTCAGCCTATGTCCCTTTCTGCTGGTATGGAAAGAAGATCCCTGGAACACTGTCTTTCCTTGACAACATAATTTCTTGCTCTTGGTGACACATGCAGTAATTAATCTCTGACAGTTCCTCACTGGGGAAAATCTGACCACTCTACTGAGGGTCCCACTCACAAAAATCACCACTCAGTCTTTCCAAAATTGTATTCTTCTTCCACAAGGCAAGTGCCAAGTGGGAATATAATAAAAAAGCCAGCCCCTACACATGCAGCGATATGCAGACAAGGAGCCCTCCTGGTTTATCCATGGTGTGATTGATTTTCTCCCTTGTAACAGTTTTATCTTCAACAGCCCTTGCCCACCAACCCACTTTCTCTGACACACTTGTTGCTGGTTTTAAGAAAGTGAAGCACACTTCACATTAAACCTCTTCAAACCTCTACCTCTGCTAATTAAACAAGAAACCCCAGCATTGCTTGGACACACATTAATCCCCCGCGATCCAAATGGGAGAACTGGAGGATGCACATTCTGTAACAGACACTCAGTGCTTGCCCTGCCACCACCACAAAGCAGCCTGAAGGTCACTTTTCCTTTTCAGTGGACTGAGACGCCAATTCCAAATTCCCTGGCATCCAAATTTGTTGCATTCATTGTCCCCGATGTGAGAGTTCTGCAACCTGCCCTGTGCACACCTCTAGGAGCTACAGCTCTCTCATAACCTGCCGTCACCTAGGAAGAACCAAATCACGCTTGAGTTATTTAGGACACCAGAGCTCACAGCACACGCTTAGATTTACATACATTCCTGCCCAGGAAGTTGGTGGAGGTCTACCTCTCAAGATCCTGACATTTGCCTCAGAATTCCAGGCAGAAAAATAACTACTGGCAACAATTCCATAGAGTGCATATCCAGACCCAGACACAATCACCTCCAAGTTCGACTTGAGAAGAGCTAACTTATTCTGTTAGCCGTCGTGTTAGACCACGGGCTAAGGCAGATTAAAAATAGACAAAAACCTCACACAACAAAATCAGCCTAAGTACAACACTCAGATTCAACAGAACGAGTAACAAAAGAAAAAAATTTACCGGAGAACGAGGCTGGTTGCCTGTGAGGAGAGTATCTTAAAATCTACGGTAAAGTCATACTTGGCAAAATTCAATAGATCTGGTAAACATCAAAGATAAAATTCAGCAGAATAATTCCACCAAGCACCATTAAAAGAAAAATGGGACCAGCAGGGTTACCAGTGAAAAACAATGCCAGGCCTAATAGCACTGATCTACCAGAAGCAATTTATTATGACACCAGAAATAGCTATTTTCACAGTGGATGCTTGAAATGAAAACTTTAAAGCTTCTTTAAGTCTTGAGCTATAGCAAAGTATTCAACCAGCCAGCCAAAATAGCTGAAGGGAAATAGGAAGGCCACATGTGGAACTAATTACTCATGTAGAGGCTATGACAAAGAACATTTCTCCAGACTTTTCATGGGGGCTTCACTTTCAGGAAGTAACTCTAATTACTGTTCAAGTCTCGGCAGCCTGCATGCCGCTGACAGTTCCAAGAAAAAATGAACCTATTTGCCCTTTTCTTGGTCTGAAATGCCAAAATAGAAAAGCACAACTACAGTCATTAAAAAGAAAGAAAATAAGCACTGGCTTATTACATTAGCTTCCCGAGCAAAATCCTTTTTATAAATTCGGTTTTTCAGCCTTCACAAAAGAGCAAATTCTGCGTCTACATTAACTCGCTCTCTGTTGGCTGCAGTGAAACTGTACATCTTGACTTTTTACAGCTTTTCCATACTGGGGCCCACTTCCTGCCCAGTTGAAGAAAAAAATCTGGCCTGAAGATGAAATGACTGCTTAACATTACACTAAAACATCTGGTACCATTTTATACACAGACCCATGTCTGAGAGCAGGCAATTCTAGCGGTCTCACCAGCGGCACAGTGCATACCCAAACCTCCCCAGGGTGACATCATCCCATATATGGACTCTCAGGCCCAGCCCTCCCCCTTTTCCTGGTCCTAAATTCATTGCCAGATCCCCAGTCTGCTGCAAATGTGCCACGTCAAGACTGGAAATCACAGCACTTCAGTGTGTTTCAGTGAGTGCTGCAGAGTGTGAGGGAGAGCCGAGCACAACCCGTGATGCAGGAAGGCAGTTTTTCCCCGAGACTAAAAGAGGATTTAAAATAAATAAATAGACGCGTCCGGAGATCCTGCTCCGTCGCCCCAGTGTTCAGACTACCTGTTCAGGACAATGCTGTTGTACAGTAGTCTGCACATTGGTTAGACTGGGCAAGGGAAAGCAGCGGCGTGGACTATTGGGGACGCAAGTTGCTGTTGCCAAGGAGAAGACCCTCATTGCTCCTTTCAGATCTCATATACAGTATTTTTCTTCACAGGTTTTGCACACTAGGGAATAAGAAACGCTAAGGGACACTGTGAAAAAGGAGGACTTCAGAATAAAGCGGGGAAGACATTCTGGTAAGGCCTACTTTGGAAGAACACCTGGCCTATGACCTGGCGAACCTAGGTGACTCCCCTCCCCCCTTCCTCCAGTCATCACTGCAAGAAAGATGGAGCTCTGATGGTGCACTAAAAGCCATGCAAGAAATGAGAGAGGTATATTACCTAGAGGTACACTACCTAGAGAAGTGTACAACAGTAAAGCTAAAGTCGGTCATTTCTTTTTTATTAATTTTTTTTAAATTTAAAATAAAGCTTTTTTTTCCCCCCCTAAACTAAAAAGGTAAATTTAATTTTTTTTTTTAAACTTGTAGCCGTCAGTATAAATATTTAAGGAGTATATTTTTTTTTTTGCCTTAGGCTTGCTAGAAGTATGTATTCTGAATAGCTCCTGTTGTGATCTATGATCTGAAAATCAATTTTAAAAAATTATTTTTGCTTAAAGTAATAAAATAATAGAAAAGAATGCATGAATAGTATTTTAAATTATTGTAAAATATATTATATCACCTCTGGGAAAACTGTACTTAGTTTTTTATATGCAGCTGAAACTTTGCAAGTAACTTATGCTATATGTGCTAATGAAAACTGGGAGGGAAACCATAGAAAAAGTGACTACACCATGCTAGGCTGCTGCCATGTAGCATACAAAAGCTTTGATTGTCAGGAAAAATTACCTCTTAAAGTTCAGGATGTGATGGAAAAAAAATCAATCAATAAATAAAAGAGAAGAAAGAGCTTTCCAACCCAATACCTGGCTGGACATTGCATGGGAGTGATCAGGACCGATTGATTGTTGCTGCTCTCATGTATACTTCAAATCGCTGATAATTCTTCTACCATTCAAAATGATAAGTTACTTTGTCCTGAATCCCACTGATAAAAATGGAATTTGTAAACGAATGCAGAAGTTTGCTTTGGTGAATTTCCAGCTGTCCTGGTAGGGGGAAAAAACCCTCAGGCTAAATGAAATCCCCACGGACAAAATAATACAAAAAGTCTGGGCTGCAATTTGATACCGGCCAAACTCCAGAGTCAGCTCCCCTAAAGTTAACAGTAGTAACAAACTACTGCAACCAGAAAAAAATCCCACCTATATGGTGCTCATTATTGCCAGGAAGGCTTGGAATAGCTATACTGTAAAAAGAATTAGCATAAATATGCAGCTATTAGTATTATAACCAGCCAATTTTGCGGAACGCGTGTTGTATTTTAGGCAGCCTTGATGCTGTACTTTAAAAAAAAAAACCCTGTATATTATGATGACCTTTTCCATTGTTCTTTTGATAATCAATGGAGGAGTTATTGGGGAGAATTGCTCATGTAGCGTTAGTGTGGTGGTGCCTGACTTGGCTGCCTTAAAGCTTACAAAGCAAGGACTAGCACTGTCATTTCCCTCTGCCTCCCAGCAAAACTTATGTCTTTTGACCGAAAGAACTCTTTTTTGATGTATATTTACACTTGTAAATTATTCGGCCTCTCTTCCTTTTTTTTGGTAGAAGATTATTTTTGGGATTAACTTAGTGGGGTTTAATCCATTATAGTACGAGTAGATGGAATTTTTATTCTTGTTCTGCTTTAAAGTGGAGTTACAATACACAGTTAAATGTGGTTATTAAGAGAAAATCTGAAGCGACAGGAAGAAATTAAAGGAATGGAACTAGAGTCAAACCGGCATGAATATTTCTCAATCTCTGAGTACGATTGCTGTTTTAGGCATTGCAAATCTGAAAAGTTTTATGAGTTAGACTTTGCCTAAGCGGTAGAAAAATGTTTCCAAGTCTTGTTAAGAAACTCGCTCAGTTTTGCTTTCAAGGGGAATATAATCATTTGCAAATATTTTTTTCTATCTAATGTTTACTTGCAAAGCTACTTTTCTTTTTATAATTCTGATCCAGAAATTAAGGAAGGAAATACTGTTATCCAGGGAATAATAGGCACTTCATGAAAAGAGTGTTGCAGATAGCCTCTGTTAACTTTTGCTAAATAAGCAAGGACAATGGAAACATATGGAACGAGTGTTTCTCTTATCTCTAGTCCACTATTTGCATTAATCTTTATTTTAAATGACCTTTCTGGATTTAGGAAGTGATTCCCCTCCCATACACCCATGACTCTTCAAAGTTACATTTTTAGACTGTAAGGCTGAGATCGAGGAGGCCCCCTTGGCATGGGGCTTGGAAAGGAGGCGGGGGGGAAACGCAGTGTGCAAAGCAACAGATATGGAAAGAAAGGCTGTATTGTTAGCAATGAATAAGGAAGTATATCGACCTCGGCTCAGTAATCAAAACATTTTCAAAGTGAATTAAATGATTCTGCGGTTCTTAAAACGCTGCTGGTTTAGCTGAAACAATTTCTACTTGATCATAGGCACAGAGAAGAGATTTCAATAGTTATAAAACAAGAGGCTTTAAATATGCATGTCAACAAACACAACTAGGCTGCACATAAATATTTCAAGAGGAAAAAAAAAAAAAAGCCAAAAAACAAAATACCACCAAATATTACTTTTTGTAATGAATAAAAAAAAAAATTAGCAGGACCCAATGCATACTAATCATGGTGAGAGTTCTCTAAAGCCAGGACGATACCGATGCTTAAGCCTGTTGTATGAACTAAGTGATAGATATTACCATAAAATGCACAAAACCAGAAAAAGCAAATTAAAGCCAATAGGAACATTTAAATAGGTGAGTGTTTTAATATAATGGACTTTCTTCTTTAGGGAGTTTATTTTTTTTTAAGTGCACTCAAAAAAATTAAATAGGGAAGAGGAAGAAAATATTTCAAACCTTTTCTAGCTATTCCTTTAATGCTAAAAATAAAAGGAAAAGAGAGAGAAGGGTGGGGAAAGTCAGTTAACTTTACAGAAATAAATATAGATCAAATAAGTATCCAAATGTGAAAAAAACTAGTTACTTTTAAAAAAACCATGTCATTTGACATTTTTCTGCCTTGTCATTAAGCTGCATGTTGTCTTCTGTATTACCATTCCCAGTGCTATTTAGTGCATCTGTATTTTCAGAGCATTAAAGACACTGCTACCCTCCCCATGCTCCTTGCCCCCCTTCCTGTACTCTCACTGTGCCTCCAGACCACCCAAGTATCATTTCTATATGGAAAATATTATAACAAAAATAGCAAAATATCTGCATGAAAATTCCAGGCTTCTACATAGAATGTTCATTATAATCTTTCAATCAAAATCTGTTGAGCAGATTGGAAAAGGAAAAGCCCTAAACTTTGGTGTGTTGGATTTTTTAAATAATAAATTTTAATCGAGAGCATAACTTTACTTTTATTTGTAAAAGGCTTTGCTTCCTGAACTGTACTTTATTTAGAAAAAAAAAATCTTAATTGAAATACTTGTAAGGGTCAGGTTTAAACCTACAAAAAGACAGGAAATGCCACAGTTAAGAATGAAACTTTCCTGAATTATTCTGCTGCAGTTCTGTAGTACTGCATTTTACACAGCATTGCAAAGCAGTATCTAAAAATAACAGCCTTCCCTTAAATAAAGAGTCCTGATCACTATTGGAGGGAATACAATTCTCAACTCAGTCTCCAAGGTACCAATATTTAAAGTCAGGTCCTTAACATAAGTTTCTGTAAATATAATCTTGGCAATCACGAGATTTTTTTTTGTTGTTATGAGTAGTCTAAAATATTCTCAAGCCTTTTACTGACTCAATGTGTCAACCAGACACAGCACAAAAAAAGTTAAGCCCTTTTAGCAAGTTAACTGCAATTTCAAGGAATTTCAGTTTTTAAATAAAAATCAAGTGGAGATATTAATCTAGTTTTGTCTAGTAGCAGCCAATGCATTAACTGAAGGGAAAATAAACTTGCCTCTATTTGAGATGTAAAGCTTTTTGCTGATTCTTTGATGAATTCTCCTTGTGTACAGTTATTAGAAAGACGGCACAAACTTTCCACTAGCGACTTTCCTCCCAGTACAACTTCCCTGACAGCTGTTAATACAAAACCTATTATAGAAAATGCATACTTCTGTTCTCCCAATATTTTATACTATAGGTTGCCAATCATTTTGACTGTACGATTCTTTGTTATTTCAAGAAGGAGCCATAACACAGAAAGTGAGACCTAATTTTATGCCAGACTAAAGATTTTCATTTCTTTAGCAACTAAATGCAGCAGTTAAACCTGATTAAATCTATGAAACAATCGGTGTATTACATTTGTTCTAAAAATACTTCTAATTTGCCACTTCTGTTTTTCTTCAAAATGGTCAAGTGGGTAGGAAGAAATGTCAACTTAAAGCATACTCTTAAAATTTTACTTAGAGCTACAAAAAAATAAGTAAGCCTTTTATAAAGACAAACTATTTAACGTATTGGAATGAATTTGTCATGTCTGAATTAGCTAGCCATGTTTTGTGGTTGATTCATTTATTTAAGACGTCTTATTCCACCTTGTCAGGTTCAAAGAAAATTCATACATATAATTGATAAACTTAACTTGTAAAGTCAATTTGTATATTAACTAAAATGCACACTGTTCTTTATGGCAAAATTATTAGAGGCAGAATACCTGAATAATTGCATATTATTAGTCTAATATAAAACCTCAGCACTATCCCCACCTTTAATCGCTGGTAATTTAATCCCTTTATAATCAGTTTTCAGGCTGGACTTAAACTTGTTTGGCTGCTATTCTGCATGGGATATGTTTGAGAAGGATTTGAAAGCTCAAGTTTGTTGCTTACCTATGGTGGCACTAGCGAGCAACAGAGATTCAAGAACACCATTAGAAACCAGAAACATTTAATCTGTAGAGAAAATTAATACAATTATTCTTCTCCCCCTTTAAGGTTCCAGTGTGTTTTATACCTTCTGAAACAATACCCCAGTGATGTTGCAAACGTCACTGCAAAGTTGGATTACGGTCACTGTGCGTGTTCCGCGTAGAGAAAATTCAGCAAAGTAGCACATCTTGTGATGTGAAATGATGCTATTTGCATGCTTTTGATCTGCAGTATTGTCTATATTTAACTGAAAAAAACTTACTGAAGTTTTACGAGGTTAATTTATTTTGTTAGACAGTACGGATTTTGAGAGAAAGCTAAATTGAAATAACATGCAAACCAAAATACTAGAAGGAATATAACACATGTACAGCTATCACATATTGGCAAAACTGATACAAAATGCAACCAGTTTTCTTTCCAGCACATTCCCTATAATGGGGTTAATGTGCAAGTGGCGGCCTCCATTTATACAGAAAGATTTTTATTTTTAACATCCCAGATTATTGTACTTATCTGCTCCTAGAAAATATGCACTGTATAAACATATCCTTTATCTTGAACTTCAGTATTTCTGTGCTTCCACGAAGAGTAAAAACATCTGGTTAAATTACTATGTGCGAGTACAATATGCAGGCAAAATCCTGTATGAATTGCATATAAAATAAACAATGGCTTCAGTTCTTTTTGCTTTCCAAACGTTCGGTGTGACCAGTCTGTTGAAATCGTATCCCTGATATGTGTCAGCACAATGATAACTCCTGTACCGACAAGCTTCTTTTCTGAATAAAATCAAGTTCTGTTCTTGTTCTGCAGCTGCCAATGTTTTAAAGTTTAATTCTGTTATGTGTGTTCCCCCCAACAAACGCCCCCCAAACTGGACTGGCACAAAGTGTTGCACAGCAGCGGCGATGGCTCCAAGGGACTGGCTGGACGGAGTTGTCATGTGTCTGCCTGTCTACACTTGCTGTGCAGAACATCCTCTCACCTGTACAGCAGGCACAGACAGGCAGTCGCATGACAACCCAGCCTGAGGGACAGCCGCCAGTGGGACCCCGCTCTGACACCCCAGAGCATCTGCACCACCAGCTCCAGCCAAGAGTCGCTCTGGACCTCAGATGGCCGGTCAGTAACCAAGCCCCAAGTCAAACCAGCACTGCCTGTGAAGTACAATAAAACCCACTGCTGAAATTTTTACTGTGCTTCCTATAGTACTCTTTTCCTAGATGTCCTCATGAACTCACTAACAGTAAGTTTTATTTACACGCAGCTCTGCGGCACCTCCGTACGTTTTGTCCTCCCATTTGCTTCCCAGGCATAACTCGATTATTGCTGTATAAAAGTCACTGACATTCCTGCTCGCCACAGAAGCCAAGAGCAGCTTACTGTGTGGCAAGTTAATTCTGTAAACATACACAGTGTCAGACCTTAGAGTAACTTCTCCCCTTTCCGCTCTCTCACCTCCTCACTTATTTTTGTACTTTCGCTCTCAAATCTCACATAATTTTACAATTGGGAACAAACTGTGAAATTATAATACAAACTGCATCCATCACCAGATGTTGACAATAATATCATTTCCTATTGAAACGGAGTGGAAATATTTTCTTTGGAAATAAGACTAAAGGGGATTTTTCCCAATCAATGCAATTTTCACATTTTTAGCAATTCTAATCCTAGAGTCCAGCTTGGCATCCTCTGCACACCAATAATGCCAGCAAAATCTCTGGATGCTCTAGAAAGAATAATAAAATCATATCCTGTGACCATGCACTGTAAAAACGCTACACCACTTTACAAATGGCCTCCATTTCTTTACAGTACAGAAGGTTTTTGATTCACAAGCTAGAATGACATTCCACATTCCCAAAGTCCCTTTCATCCTAACGCAGAGGTGGCTAATTCACAAAGTTCAGATTTGCAGGTTGACTCTCAAATGAACTTTAGTTAATGCTACTTAACAAAACAGTAACAACTGAGAGCTAAAATGCTCAGATTTAATAATCTCTGTGTGTGTAGGTGTGCCTTATAATACTTCAGCCAGGATTACAGGGAATACTCTATGAAATAAATCTGTATTTGTGAGGTCACTGAGTGTGCTGGTCTTGCACTTGTTTACAGCAGCCTCACAGCCAGCACACAGCACTTTCCTTGCTTCGTTTTTAAGTAAGTAGAAAAGCACAAAGTCGTGGTATTGGTCACACAGCAAAGTTATGAACAGAAGCAACTGTACGCAGGATCAGAAACTAATCCAGGTTAGTTCTCACAGAACTGATACTATAACTGTTTTAAACACACTGTTCAAACATCAACTGGGCATTTCCATAACTAAAAAGCATTCTTAGGCACAGAATCCCTCTCATCAGGAATAAAATGCTGGTGTATGTTTGACAGCAACAAAACCACGTGAAGAAATCAATCATTTCTTTTCTAATACTGATATCACCCAGCAAAATCTGAAATCTTTTGCCAAAGCAACTTGCTTCTAAATGCATTACACCGTGGATCCATCACTTATAAAGCTGCACCTCACAAACAAAGGAATTTACATCCTTCTAACGGCACTAGCAAGCAAGCACTAGTGATTTTGATCTCAGAGCGAATTCCAGACTAGAAAACAGGCTCAGCTTACACTAGAGGGGGTACACAGCCCTGGAGGCCCCAGCAGGCACTGTAGCTTTGCAAAGCACATTGTCAGAGCTCTCTGGTACAAAGCTGCTGCAGCGTAACTTCCCCAGGGGGAACACACTGCTCACCACGGCAAGAGGAGCAAGGTGAGACCTGACTCTGCACCTTCCCCAGAGGCCAGGGAAGGGCTCCTGGCCAGCCAGAGCAGGAGGACGGGGGCTCTGAACTACCCACGACCTCGCAGGGCACAGCCAGACACACAAACACAGGGATCACTTCTCACACCACGGAGACTGCGCATCTCACCGGGGAGAAACACACCCCCAACACAGCCACTTCAGGCAGCTGAGGAGCCTTACTCATTTTTTCAGTCTTACTGAGAAGCTCCAATACAAAAAAAGAAGAAAAAATTTTTAAAAATAAATTATAACTTTAAAAACTCTTTTCCAGGACAGAATAATCAAATTATACAGCTAATCTGTACTTAAGGAGCAACTTCTTTCACCAGCAAAGCATAGAATAGTACCATGCTATTATCTTCTTACCACTCTAAGAAATTCCTGAGTGATCTCCCACGGCCTGAATTAACTACTGATATTTCCATGACTCTTAAAACATAACTGTTTGGCAATTAAGAGATCTCATCTGCATATGGAAATCACACAGTGGCCACTTCTTTCTGAGTACTTTTATGAGCTTCCCAGGTGACTCTCCCCAGCAGATTATCAAAACTATGTATTTTTAAAGTTGCACAGCACAAGACACACCATCAGTATTTTCAGGAATTTTTATATTTCACACTAAACAAAGATCAGATTAAAAAGAGTAACACCAAAACTACCTAAAAAAATTGCCACAGCACATCTTGGATGCACCTCCAACTCCTTGAGACAGAATACAGCCAAGGGATGCTAATTTTGCCACACTGCTTGTTTTAGTTACAGTTACCTGTATCTTACCCAAGAAAGCAGGTTCTAGTAACTTCAAGGTAGATCACAAAGAACAAATTTTCAAATTCATAAAGTCACTTTTGCACTTTTTTCAAATTATATTTCAGCAATCTGAGAGTAAAACTTCCCCTCTTGACACCTTGGCTCCTCCCCTCTGCCTGAGATGCACTGCTTTTCCTGTTACAGTAAGTTTGAATCCCTTTAAAACTTAAATAAAAGGGCAAGGGGCAAAATCTTCAAGGTTAACCTAATTTGTCCAGCAGCCTTAAGGTCTATCCCAAAATGGCTATGGACTTGGCGGGCAAAAAAACCATTTTTGAGCAGCACTGTTCCTACCCTCAGCAACATTACTTGAAGGAACTCCCTCTGAAAAGTACCACACCCTGAATTCGCAGGACTTGGGAGAGCTCTGCCTTATGCACTGCAGGCCCCCTCCCCAGAGCTTCCAGAAAATCCACTGCACTAAAACACCATGTTAGTTTAAACAGAATATGAATTTGCACTGTCTCCATCAACCTGTTTTG
The DNA here is from genome assembly GCA_013398855.1 of Mohoua ochrocephala. Taxonomy (NCBI): domain Eukaryota; kingdom Metazoa; phylum Chordata; class Aves; order Passeriformes; family Acanthizidae; genus Mohoua; species Mohoua ochrocephala. The sequence continues at coordinate 17,001 of VZTA01023741.1, read as the reverse complement.
TTGAGATCAACCCATGTTTTGATTATTACTTAGAATAAGATGAAGAGATTGAGTGATGTTTTAGAGCTCATTTAAAGCTTTCTCTTTACCTGTGCTTCTTCCATCCATTGAACTGGTTCACCCTAAAAATCACTAATTTTTTACTAAAAACATTTAAATTAAAAAAAAAACCAAAAAACCAACCAAACAAAAAACCCAAACAAAGAAATAGGAAATAACAGAATTTTTTTAAAATGTAGCCCAATTTTTCTACAAAAACCAACACAAACCTTAAAAAAAGTCACGAAGTCTTTACCATAAATCTGATCGCACACATGATCCCGTTTTAACCTTCAAAATACTGCTGGAGTTTTGGATAAAATGTATCATTACACACATTGCTGAAAAAGTAGTTAAACAGAACAGACAAGCTACCTAACAATATATTCAAAGTGAGCAACGTGGATGTCCTTTTCTTTATCACTATATTACTCACCTCAGATTTACTGATCACCCACGAAGGTGCATTTTTTGTCAAATTTGGAAATCCACACCAACCAGCTACAGAACTCTGCAGATGGGCTTTTCATCCTCTCAGAATGTAAGGCCGGAAAACAATTGTTTCCATTAAATCAATTGCTGTAGTTACTTTCAGAAGTAACTTTACCCAGACAATTTATGAGCAACTTGCAGTACATGTACAAGAGCAACCCAAGCAAGGATAGGACAATAAGCAGAATATTTCAAAACAGCCTAGGATTTTTTTCCTTTTTTCTTTTTTAAAGCAATGTGTGGGAATCACAGGAAGAGAAGAAAAAAGTAAACCAAACAAAAATACCCCACACCACACCCTGTATTTGTTATCAGCATTTCCAAAGAAGTCTTAGACAGTCAGCATTCTCCATTAATCAAACCAGAAATTTAAAGAACACGGATAAAACCTTAAAAAAATCTTTCAGTTTGAATTTACTCAAGCTGATTTAATATTTTAAGTTGATATCAGAAGACTGTATTAAAAATGGGGTTTTCCCCAACAGAAAAAAAAGTTCTTCGTTCCTTACCTCATCATCTTTATACCAGGACAAGCTTTCTGCAGTTAGAACGAACCAGTATTCCTTGGAACCTCCTTTCATGATGCCAATGTTGTTGATGGTGAGCCAGCCTTTCCGGATGACCTATGCAGAGGTGCAGTCAGGTACAAGTTTAGTTCATTACTCACTTGACATAGTTCTGCTGCTGCATTCATGCTTTTAAATAAAGACTTGCTAAATGAAACAAGAACAGGTGCATTTTTTCAGTCTCTGGGAAATTCAAGAGTTTTTGCAAGTTTCTATCGCTCAAAAAAAAAAAAAAATGAAGTAAGTATAATATTTTCAGTCTGAAAGCTGGAGAAAGAGAGAAGCCTAACTATCAGAATGTACTTACAGCAAGTATGAGTGTATTAAGGATCACATAAGCTTGAAGACATTTATTTGCTGTATAATACCACATTGTAAAAGTCCATACGACTTCATCTCTGACTACACTGTTCTGGTCTCATTGTTCAGGTCATCTGTAAAGGTGGATAAGAGGAAAAGCACCTAGATTCTGGTAAAGTGAGGGGCTCCTGACACACAATGGGAATTTTCAGAAGTGTCTGTATGGAGTGACAAAGTGGAGAGGTCTTCTAAAGTTAAGTTAAAATTAAGGTAGGAAGCAGTAAGGAGAGGCATATGGGAGCCACTTTCTTCTCACAGGATAGAAGAGAAAAAGAAAAGAGGAAAAAAACCTATGGCAGCAATAAAAATCAGGGGGGAAACGGGCAAAGCAAAACTTGATAAAATAGATACAAACCAAAGATGAAAGAGCAGATGGGAACATAACTATAAATCCTAAGACCAGGAGGCTACATCATGCACAGAGAAAGGGGGACAACAGAAAACCTAAGAGAAATGAGGCAACTCGAGAGCAGAAGAAGAGAGAATAACCATGAAAACTCATCTACAGATCAGATGGAAACTTTCCATTTTATTGGAACAGTCACTGTTTTCCAATGTAAATGAGAAAGCAAACATTCTTTCCTGCCATGCTCTGAACAAGACAACGGAACTCTCCCAATCACACGGATGCAAGGAACCTCAGCTCTTCTCTTCTTCCTTGCAGCAACACCCCTCACTTGCCCATGAAGTATTGAGATGGAATGAAGTGCTCGGAGAAGCCCTTCAGAACCTCCTCAACGAGTCCCACAGGCACCGACTCATGTCATCAAACATGAGTTTCCTCTTGTATTTAAAGAAATATATGAGACCAACATTCTTCTCACAGGGCTTTACAAGACCAGTAACTCCAATATCAACAACTCACCGAAGAAGAACGTGGCTCACTATCTATTCCTTGCCATCTATAAAAAGTTTCAGAATGGGAATTCACTCATTTTCAGCATGGATGCTCATGTAAGCGCCTAAAAAAAATTACCTTTGGTTTTGCACAGAGCAAAGGACTGAATTATATTTGATAACTAAACCAACGAACAGAGCAGAAGTTGCACCTGAAAAGCAGGAAATTGTATTGGAAATGCACATAATCCAAGAGCACCAATTTCATTTCAAGGAAGATAAACGCGTTGTCCCACTTACTACCAGCCAGGCCAGCAGTGTAAGAAAAGCCCTGAAGATCCAAAAACAGTCTACAAGTTTTCAATCTGTACAAAAATCTCTAAGAAACCACTGTTTTGGCTCTGAAGCCACAGTAAGGGATGAGAGAACTGGACATGAGTCCTGTAAAGAGACTCAAGGGTATGGCACAAGCAGATTGGATGCAACAGCTTGTTCCACAAATGTTTCTACAAAAGTGGGTCAGGATTTTTAATACTTGTGTTCATCGGGGGGGAAAAAAAAAACCTAAGTGGAAAGGGGCATTAGTGTGTACAAACAGACATGGAATGCTTGCCTAAGTGCAAGTTAAGGGAAACATACTGATAAGAACTTGATTACCCATCAAATCCTAATTTTATTTTACGATGTTTATTGAAGTAAGGTTTTAACAGGAAACAAGTAACATGTATATATAGCCAGTGGACTGGCCTCCAGGCAGCTGCCACAGGACAAGCTGTGGAACCAAATGAATTCTATTTTTTCTTTCTGCACTGAACTATACAAATGCAAAGGGAAAAAAAATTTGGGGAAAAGCCACAAAATTCAGGTACTCCATTCACTTGAACTTAGTTCTGCAATGAGGGGAGCTATATATGTGCAGCAGACTAAATCCCTCACAGCATATGTGCACATGTTCCCATGCTATAAAGAAACTGAAATAAGAGGCTGGGAACAAGGATGTTTTTGAACCACATTGCCTGCAATTGAAAATGCCATGGTGCTCCATATGAAGTTCATATCCACACATGGGAAGCCCAGGCAGCCCGGCCAGCACCTGGTTTGGAGAAAACTGTTTTGGAGAAATATCTCAGGGAAGATAAAAGATTTGAAGACAGATGTCAGTGAAGATAAAGGGGTGGTTTCTAGAAGCAAACCAGTAAGGAACACCTGAGTAGCAGGTTCAAGAACCTTGCAGGTGATGAGCACTTCAAAGGGAAGGGAAGTAGCACTCTCTGCTTATTCCATCCAGGCCCCTCCCTCACCATTACCACAGGCTCTGTAACATCTTAATAAGAGTCAGATTTTCTCAATTTGACAAGAAGGCATTTGTGGTAGAGGTCTCAGAACAGACCAAGCCAACATTTTAAAATCTAAACTATACAAGCCATTTAAGAAGCACTGAAGGTTTCAATACTTCTAAGGAAGGAATTGTGTCATGCTCCAGTCCAACACATCTCCCCATAAATGTGCAACCATCACGGGGTGTGGACAGAAAAAAGCTGACTTGCTCGGACAATCCCTGGTCACTGTCTCGTAAAGGAAGGAATTTGCCAGTTGTTTCCTCAAAAATCCTGTGTGCCGAGGATTAGATCCAGCTGTCATTCCCACACAACCCTGCACGGAGAGCAGGACACCGACCTACAGCAATATCCTGGGTGTGTGTTTTTCATGTGAAATTCCCAGAGCTGTTTATCTATACCCCTCTGGGAAAACAGGGCACTGTGTTCTCTAAAATATCCTGGAATCTACAACAGGTGGTAACCATCTAAAATACTAGGAAGCTGTTCCAGGTGACACCAAGAGGGAGAAGATGAGCTTAGTGTGCTAAGCCTCATGCCCTTTTCATTGAATTTTCCTGTTTCCCAGGCACATTCTGTTAACTACAAAAAGCTACACAGAAGACTTACAGAAGACTCAGCATCAGTGTTAGATGTAAAGGAGAAGGAGATGCTGAATCAAGGTGTAATGCAAGACAAAGTGAGATTAAGCAACATAGTTTCACTTCCCAGAGAAGCTGAATTACATCTTGGACTCAAGGCAAAACCTCAAAAAAAAATAAAAAAAAACCCCAAACCCTCAAGCTATATTTTAGAAGTGTTCCTCCACAGGCAATAAGAAGGTAACATTTTCAAAGACCCTTTTGAAGTTAAAAAAACTCTCATACAGAGTTATTGTTTTGGAGTTCGTTTAAACCATTGTGTTAGCTATGTTTTACAGTACTTCAGCCTGAAAAATGAAAGCACTGTGTTTCATTATTGTTCTCACTAGCTCATTTTCTCCTTGGGTTGTATCTAAGAGATCCATTTCAATATTTTCTATCCTATTTCTAAATGTCATTCTGTGCAGACCGGATGTCAGCGACATAAGTTATGAACCTCAGGAAGGTGAAAAATATGGGCCCAGCCAGAAGCTACTGGAGACAATATTCTGACCGGTAGTTGGACTCCATGCACAGGATGAACAAGAGATGACACAGTTCCTTCCTTCGGGATCCTGATACCTAATCTGGGTGACTGAAAAATGAAACTTAGAGGCTCTGAATGCACACGAACAAGCCAGAAGGAAGTCATTTTCTCCTAGTTCAGCTGCACAAAACCCAAATCATATTTGTTGTTCTTACTCTCCACCACTTCATGGACAAACAGGAAAGCAGGATTTGACACAATAAGCACATGACTTTAATTGCATTAAGTCAAATAAGGCATTTGTAAAAGAAATGTATTTAAAGAAATGGGACACTTTCTGATTCTCTAAAGAAGTATTTGAAGGATGATTTCAAGATAAGTGAGATACATGAAATTGGGCAGACAGAAACACAAGTGTGAGAATCACGAGACTGGACACTCCCACACCACCACAAGCAGCAGCGCTCGTTAATTTGACACCATTAAAGTTGTGTTGCATAACTCCATTGAAATAATCCTGAACACAGAACACAACTCCCAGTGCCACTCTATCTTCCATTCCCTGTCATTACATGTGCTACCAAACAGTAAGCACACTGAGAGATTAAAAATTACAAAAACTACTCAGGGAGGTATCCTTACAAGCTATTGGTTCTCTGGATTCAGTCACGAAGATCCTCACGCTACAGAAGCTGTAATGTATTAGAGGGGAAACCTACAGGAAAATTTCACTGTAATTTGCCAAATGTCGCAGCATAAACTGATCAGGTCTGTTCTGATACTGAACACAACCAAGACCTTGGGACATTGCTTCCCTACAAAATCACTGCACAATATATTGCAAAACTCAAAACTAGTGACAATGGCTAAAGTCCTAAAAACACGTCTGCTTTAAAGGAAAATTTGGTCTTTATTGGAGCAAAGCTCTCGAAGTAAAAAATTGAAATATGCTTCCAAATATAGTTAAACAAATACTGAGGTAAGTCAAACATGAAGGGATATTAACCTAAAAAATAGAAATAGTTAAAGGCCATTTAGAACAGCAATACTCCTCTAGACTTGATAATGTGAAAATTCAAAACCAGCAGGTCTCATGCTGCTAAATTTTGAAATATTTTTGAATGGGTTAGCTCATGGGAACCACCTCTTTCATAGAAACACTGACATTTCTTAGGAGAACAGCTTTGTCATGATTTTTCATGACCACCTCACTTGACCATGGCACAAGTCTCCATTTCCATCTGGTTGCTTAAAAAAGTTCTATAAACATTTTTTTCCTGGGTGATGCAAGATACCAGCATTTAAGTATATCTGGAGAAAAGAAACAGTAAAGTATGCTGCAAAGCAAGATTAAAAAAAAAAAGAAAAGAAGAAAAGGGGTTACTAGGGAAAAAGTTACTTATTAGAACTATAGTTCAGGCCAGCTGATGGGGTCTGAATGCTACTTGTATCCAGAGCAAATAAATCAGATTGTTGGTGTAACACTGTAAGAGAGGCAGGTCAAAGAAAGCCCTCAGACCCAAACCTCCATATCATTTGGACAGTGCCTTGAAACTCATAGTTCACATTAAGCCCCTTCTCCAATTACTGGGCTACTTCAAGCACAGCAGCAGATTTTGCCACAGAAGCAAAACACAAAACAGAATCTCCTATAAATTATATATAATCCTCTATAATTTGAGTGTCCTGCATTCTCACACACATCAATTGGGCACGTGGAGCAATGACACCTCCATCTTTAAAGCTTTATCATGAAGGGGAGCTTAAAACACTGAATTTTAGTCACCAAAACAAATCTCAGCACACAACATACACGGTTAAGAGTGGGTCAGCTTTCAGCAGCCAAACCTTGCTAGCGTGCTGCGTAAAACCAAGCATTGCACGGATTATTTCAAGCAAATGAGAAGACAGACTAACCTGTGGCTTAAAAAGAAACTTTGTGGAGTCAGGTCAAAACCTCAGGCGGTAGCAAAGAAGAGACAAACAAAAAAGGCCAAAGATTAAGCGTGAGAGGATAAATTAGTAGTAAAGGAAAAAGCAGAAAAAAAGGAATTTGCACTATTGCCCAAAATTAAGGTGTTGCTGTGCTCGTCTTATTTCCAAGATACACAGAAATAGTTAATAGTTATCTGCATCATTTCAGTTCAAAGCAAGCTACTAAAAAAAAGAAAAGCAAGGTATTGCAAATGAGCCTCCCACTATTTTGGGAAAATTCAGTGATCTTGATCTCCCCAAGGGATTCAATTCAACTGCTGGTAAAATCACTGCTGCCTAGTCCTTTTTCCATAACTGAACATGAGTTTAGTTTGAAATGATAACTTATAGAATTTGAAGATGTGGCAACAAACTGAAAAATGTATGTTTTTTATCACAGATATCGCCAAAGAATACAAACAATACAGAAATTTATTTCTTACACCTAACCATCACTGAACCAGTAGTAACTTGTTATAAAATTAACTGCAGTTTAGACAATTAATTCTAATTAGTAATATTAAAGACATTCACATATTTATTTACTCATGAAGTGGAAGGGTTAGAAAAGAGTCTGTCCGTGACATATCGATCCTCCTGGTGCTACGAAAAGAATGCTAAAAAGGCTTTAAATATTTTATTTCATAAAACTCACTTTTTCTATCAGAAGTAATTCCTTGACACAAACAAAACACCGACAACAGTACCTGTATCCATAAACAGCACGTTCATTTACACGAGAGCTAATGTTTCCTTTTGGTTACCAGAAACTTATTTGCCCACCTTTCAAAGAGAGGTTTACTATGAATAGAGGCACTCACATCAGATAAAAACTGCTTTCCAGTTATATAATAAAATAAACACCAATTAGTCGTTTTAGTTTGAGAAACTTGGTAAATTATAAAAATATTAATTCTATGCAAAGTCTTCTACAACATTTCAAGTTATACTAGTTCAGACTGGTAACAGCAGGTTAGTGGCAGTTAAGTGATGAACTGCAATTACACCTTGTTGAGGAAGTGTTACAGACGAGACAGCTTAACATTAAATAGTTTAGCAGCAAGTATTCGACAAACCAATGAGTTAGAGACAAACTTTGCCCTCTGAGAAGCTAAATGAAAAAGCAACAATAAAGCTTACAGAACTTAGCTCGTACAATTTGCCTTGAAGGCGGTAGATTGGTTCCCTGAAATAGCAAATTGCAAAAATGAAGTTTTATTTCAGAAACATTTTCTCATTCTTTTCAACTCCAAACAATCAACTTACAAACATCTGTTTATTATCTCTACAATAAAAGGTTCAGCAAAGTCCTTTATACCGCAAGTAACCAAGTTTCAACATTGAATTTAAAACGCCAAGGTTTTTCTTCACTTCTTTAGAGAGAAAACATTCACTCAATTAAAAAATCATTCATTTTATTTGTGTATTTTTGAAGAGCCAGATAATTGGTCGCTTTTCCTTTTATGGGACACTCCAAAGTGATGACAGTCGTTGTGTTTGACACATGTTCCGGCACAGCTAGATAAGAAGGAAATCTCTCCTCAGAGGGGAGAGACTGGTCTTTGAAGCCATTGCAGTGTTTAGACCTTCCAGGTTTTTTTCATTTTAATCCAAACCATATATTACATCAAAAATGCCACTCATGCTGGTCAGGCTGTGGGGAACCATCACATCCAAGTTACTGGATTATTTTAAGAAATATCTTGAAAATAACTAGCAATTTCTTGGTGAGAGGAAGAGATTGAATTTCTAGCCCCAAAAAGATGACTAGAACTCTTGCCAAGAGCTCTTGTCTACATAAGCAGCAGAACAGGAGACTTTCTGAAATTTCGGGTTTATCACTTGGATCTAAACTCGGTGGTCGTATTTGAAAACTTTGATCAGGACGTGAAACCTCCTGAGCATCGTTTGACCAAACTGCATGTGAAAACATCGGGAAGATGTTCAGTACTGGTAATGATACAAAATTTTGTTGTCTTATTTTTATGACTCTTTTTTATTTCATTCTTAAGTATGTACTAGTTCCACAATAACTTTTTTTCTGTTTAAGACTTTGCAAAACCCTCAAAGTGAGCAGAAACTCTCCAAATTGTAGCATTTTCCTTATTTTCATCTCATATCAAGAACAGGACTGATCCTGCCAAGTACTGAGACCCCCTGGCCCACACCAAAGCAGAGAAGGAAGGCAGGCTCAGGAGCACCAAGCACTTTGCAGAAATAATCCCATCTTCTTATGCGACAAAAAGAAACAAACCATTTCATTAATGAATCTCAGTGAAGATGCTAATTAATCTGAGAGCATCCACCAGTTATTCTTTGTTTACTTTGAGAAAGGCCTATGGTACATAGTCAACAACTGTGCGAAGTCAGCTGAAAGGTTTCAGAAGAGGTAAAGGCAAATCCACATTTGCTCGCTGACTTGCCCTTCACTGCTGTTCAGCTGTGAACACATCAGAAGCAGCAAAACACAAGGACAAAGCACACACAGGCAAGTACTCACCAGCCTTTGGGATTCTGAAATTCACAAGTTTGCAGTTAATGGCAAAACACTGACGTGTAACATGAGAGATTCGAGGCACTGAACAGCATGGGAGGGAAGACACTCACCAGCAGTGCAAGCAGCAGCAAAAATGCTAAACAGTAAATGATGACACAACAATGGAAGTCGGGTGGCTTTGAAAAGTTCAGCAAAACAAGGCAATGAGGACACATTTATGTATGCTTGAAGCAAAAAAAAGGTAAATGATACATGTAAAACAGAAAATGCAGCCAAGAAAACCAAAACCAGCTTGGATTAACTTGCACATGCCATTATCCATTCTCTGTTAGGTGCCTACCTGATTTCCCACTGCACTTTTGTTAACCTGACTGCTTCTTTGTTGGGCACTAAGGGAAGCAGAGGAAAAGAGTTATGCTGAAGAAACTTGAACTAAGCCAGTTCCTGAGGAATAATTTTAGCAGCAACAGTTACTTTCGATTCCAGCAGAGACAGCTAGATTAACACAGCAAAAGAAACACAGGAAAATCATTGCATATATGTGCATATTTCAACTGCTTTTCTGCCTGATTATATTTGCCTGCTAAGGACAGAAGAGACATGCACAGCAGACAGTTCCTACTAATCATCTCCTTTGCAACAACATCCTTCTTGGATTGGTAAAGGTTACTAAAAGCACAGAGAAATTATGGCTCGTGTGGGTAACTTTGGAAACATTAGCCTCTATAAATATTCAGAAGAGACAAAAAGCAAGCCATTTCTGTTATTTAGAGCAGTACAACAAAATCCTCCCCTGCTGGAGGCTCCTTAATAGCTTTGTCTTGACAGTTTGTTTTGGATATTATTCTAATATTTATATGCACTTTGAGGGTGTAAATATAACCAATGGATGAAGCCGTCATAAAGCTCGTGCAAAGCTGAAATCTTATAAGAATAGAGCACATTTGAAATTAAGTCATATTTAAAATATTTTGCTCAGTTCTTGAACTTTGGTAATCCCAGTTCCTGAAACAAAACACACTCNGGTTTGTGTTAGGCCACAAAATTAAAATATTGCTGGAAAGAAGAAGAAAAGCGTTCAGAGAGCAGGCTTTGGCTACTCAGCCACCAGCACTTCACTGGTGACAGGAAGTTTTGTTTGGACTAGATTATACCATTTCACCAGGCATTGATTAACTGAAGAAAAAAGCATCCATATTAGGAGCAGCTACAAATGCTGCTCTGAATGAGAAAGGCAGAGAGGTGTGCTTGGATCAGAGCCTATGGGCCAATCCTGCCTCTGTTTGGTGCACAGCTGCTGCTCCAAAGAACTGATGAAGCACCCAACTCAACCCTTGTCCCAATTCTGATCCTGCTCTTTGGACCACACTATCAAACCAGCAGTCCACACGCTGTCTGTGAGAAGATCCACAAGGATATTTATTCCATGGACCTACTCACTGTGTTTAGCTCAGTCATCCTGATCCTTCTGACCAAACAACACTGCATGTCCCTGGTGCATCATCTAAGTTGCATAAGCTTTGATACATAAATTACGATTAAATAAAGTGCACACAGAAAACACAGCACTAACCCCTGTTTTGTTTTCTTAATTTAATCACCTTAGAAAAGCTAATTATACCATTAACACCATACTAAGAAACCCACGCCTTTTAGAAATAGCCCAGCAATTGGTCCTCTACTTAGTGTTCTAAAGACAAATTACTCTTTATGTAGATTGAAGCATGTGGCTGTTCTTGAGTTATACCAACTGGAAACAAACTCAAGCCCAGAATTTTGCCATTTGTTCGGCCAAACATCAATATTCTAAGATTTTGCAATTTTATAACTATGCAAATTTGTTCTAAACACTGGCATTGTTAAATCCCTCTCAAGACAATTCACATTGCACTGTACCTGCCTCAGGTCCTGCAGTGCTGCAGGGTAGTTTGTAATGTCTTGTGCTCTCATTCTTATGACCGAGGTTCACAGGCCTTACACTGTTAAAACACTGCAGCCACATGAGACAAGGGGCTAGAAGGTTCAGCAAAGGAAAGGAAACACCAGGGAATCTGGGCAATCTGCAGTCCAGGATGTTTCTAGATACTGCAGAACCCCCATGCTACCTAACTTATTTCATTTTCCAGTTCTAACATAACTGCCATAACAATAATACATTTATAGTTTCAAATTAGTATTTTCTCCTGCTTGTATCATAAGTGAACATATTTTAAATTCTTCTTTGCTATCCAAATTTTCTCTTTCAATTGAGCAGAAGTCAACAAGGATTCTTTCCTTCCCATCTGTTCCAACCTAGAGAAACCCTTGCTTAAACTTACCAGTGAACTTAAGCCAAGAGTCACTTGTTACCTGCTAATGCCTCATACACAGCAGTTGGGGATTTCTAGAGCTCAGATGGCAAAAGAGGAAGCAGCTTTCCCAAGAAATTGAACTCAGGCATTGCAAAGACACAGCAGCAAGGACCATGGAGGCTGCAGGAGCAGCATCCACGAGGGGAATTTTTCCAGGGGAGAAACATAATGAAATAGCTACAGATAACACCTGGAACTCCAGAATCCAGTACTATAAAATATTCAAAGTTCCAACTTGACACAAGGAAAAGTCTTTTCACAGCGAGGTGAGGCAAGCATTGGAACGGGCTAGCATAGAAAGGCTGGAGAATCTCCAATTTTGGGAATTCTCCAGATCTGATTGGACAAAATCCTGAATAACCTGGTCTGAACTCAGCATGGACCCTCCTCTGAGCGGGAGGTGGGACTATGCGACTTCCCAAGGTCACAACGCACACCATGAATATACATGGAGTGTTTTTAGCAGCCTTTTTCCTGTCAGAAAAGGATGAAGAGTAGTAAATAGCAGGCAGGTTGTTATCTTGACCTCTAGAAGGCCAGCTACCATTCCTACAACATCCTGTCATTTGTCAAGAGGACTGATAATGATATCTAGGACCTGCAAACAATTCTAGAGAAAGTTGCTCAAACCAAACACACAAATAGTGCCTGGCTTTGCCTTCTCCCCTCTCAGCTTACTGAACTCCCTGTTTTAAACCTTCAAGGCACACTGCCAAAGATGTGGACCTTCCTTCATAGTGCTAGCTAGAATTGGCCAGAGTCAAATAGGTACTGTGGTGCCAAAATTCGTCACCAGCATCTCACATGGCCAAAACCTGTTGTGATTCCAATCACTGTTATGGCAAATATGGCATGAATATGTCTGAAGGAACATTTATTCTTCAAAGAGTGAAGACATCTTCAATATTTTTACTAGTGTCAAAACGTTGGTATGAAGTCCCTGAGGCACAAATTGCTGGAAACTGAGAGAACATTCTGGAAAATATTCTCACAGCCTTTTCAATTAAGCGAGGAGAACGTCAAACCAGGCCCTGCAGGGCATTCTGCTACTATTATTCTCTGCAGCCAAACAGCAGGCACACTTTTAATTCAGTGACATCCATTATTCTGAGCAAAACTGTTTCACACGGAATCACAGCTCCCAAAGTATGCATTAATAACAATGTGGAAAGACCACCAATATCCATTTCTGTGGTCCTGAAATACATGTGATTCCAGACCAAGACATAAGCTCCAGCTTCAGCGAAACCAGGCTTGTGAACTGGGTGAAGACTCCCCTGCAACTGGGACAGAGTTCAACATTGTGGATATTGAGAAAGAGCATGGTCCTGCATGTTTGGGACTCTGCAGCTTGGATCTTCACTGTCACACTTCAGGACTTGTGTTCTGAACATAATAAAAAAAACCCCAAGCAAATAAACAAAAAAGCCTGGCAGTGTCTTCATAACAAATTTTCCATATACTTACTTTGCAAAGCCAATGAAGTCTTCATGGTTGGTGTTGATATAAGAAACCTGGATATCAATGAGCAGCAGCATCTATTATGGGAGACAGGAGAGCAAAATAGGATGGGTAAGGTGGAAGAGAGAGATTGAAGAAAAGGAAGGGGGCAAAAAACCAGAACTCTTGAGTTCTCTGCATCACTGAATATTGTTTTCATAATTGTTCAAGCCAAAAGCAATATTTTCTAAATTCCACCGCTTCTGTTACTGTGCTTGTTTAATAAGTTAGACTACAGAAGTCCTATTCCCTCTTCCTACTTTTTTCCCTAACAGACCTCATTTTTCACTCTCTTGGCCCTTGTCCATTCCATTAAGATCAATCATACACGGGGAGAGAGAATTTTAATAATTATATAACACAGATTCCAGCTCCGCATTTTGCAAGTTAAGCAAAATTCTGTCTATCTGGAGCAAGGAACCTAAACCTTAAACCTAAACTCCAGGTACCTACACTTGATGTACCACACAAAGAAGGGATAAGTCATCCAGTCCTGGCCCAGCAAATGTCCAGTCCAGGTACCAGACAGCCATTCTGGTGTGCACGTCTGGATTGAGAGATGGGCTATCAACAAAATAACAGAATGCTTTGTGTACTTATCACTTGTCAGCCCTTCAGCAGCCCACAGAGAATTTGATTCAACCTTGACAATCTAACTCAGCAAAGAACTTGCTAAGATATTAGCAAAAATTCCCTCCCACCCTTCAACAGGCTCTGGAATATGCATGAGATTGCATTTCACCCCTATCTTTTCAGAATTTCATTTATCAGAGGGAGCAAGAAAGGAACCTATTGTTACTAAATGGTAGCATTTAATCTCTTCAACCTTATTTCTGCACAGTTCCTCACATATATAGCATCACTCCCAAATTCTTCACAATTTCCAGAGCATATCAGATGCCTCACTTGGACTCAAATCCCTACTATTTTTTTGCTCCATCTCTTACCTCTGAAAATATTCTCACTAGTGTTTTGATTTATTAAGGACAACTGCTAACAGCATAAACAATAATGTGAATGTGACAATATACCTATTTGGTCAATATTTGGCATTTACAGAAAGCTCTTATTTTGTTCTTTGTTCTGAGAAATAGTCAGGTATGTGCATACAATGAAGAACAGGGAAATAAAACTCAATTATCTTAAACAACTTGTATTTTCTCCAAAATTTTGAGATAACAGTGTTCTAACTAGAACTCCCTGCAAGTACAAGCTGAGCTAATAATTCTTTTTTTTTGTTAAATTATTTTTATGACTACATTTGCAGCACAGATTAAAGCAGCAGGATGTGCTTCACAGCTCCTAACTTGCACAGGGACAGGACTAGAGAGCCAGGAGTCCAGAAGAGCTTAGGAGCTCTGCCAAGCTCTTCTTCCCCAAATATTTCTATTGTCACACTCTGAGCTCTCCAGACAACAATTCCTGATTTCACTTCCAGTGGATTTTCTCACATGTAATCTAAGATTTGCAGTTTCCTGGATTTGGAATGTTTAGCTGGGTGATGAGTGCTTTAACCAAGTTTCTCTGAATTTTTATCTGTTTTTTAGCTTTTTTTGAACTTGAAGGAAAGCTTGTCACTCCCTCCAGGGTCCCAGTACAATTTTTTGTGAGCCTCGCTGTAATTAGGGTAAGGGGTGGCTGCATGGGATGAGTATGTTAAAAACACCTGGAAAAAAGGTAGAAATAAGTTATTCCTGTGTGCATTTGTTTAATCAATAATTGATTTCCCACAAACAGCTCTAGTGGCACAGCTAAGAAGTTGGCACACTGGCACAGGAACAAGCCAACATTACATTAAGCCACTACTTAACCTTTCCATAACAACTCTAGTCTCTGTCAAAGCTCAACAGTAAAGAAGCAATTTTTCTTCCTCTCTAAAATGTGCAGCCTATTTAAAACAAAAATCTTCCACTGTCCTACTGCACTTTGTGTGTAAGAACTATTCTCCCTCACACACTTCCCCAAACTGCCTCATCTCCTGTTTATTCTCACCTGATCCTTGGTCTTCTCTTCTCTTTCACGAATGTAGCCAGCAACAATTCTTTCTGTTTCCTCACACAACCTTGGATATGTTGCCAACTGAAACACAAAATTAATAGAAATTTACACCTGCAGAGGGGCTTCAGTGGAATACAAACAGGAGAGCCTCCAGCTCTCCTCTTTGGAAGAAAGCAAGTATTACAAATGCTTGGGACTAAACGTTAACCACACTGCAAAGCAAGCCTTACTTGCTGTTATTCAGAGAGACTGGAGAGACCTAAACCCTTGAATTGTTGCTGTTCTTTTCCTCCAGGGAACACTGAGGAAAAGACAATTTGGACATATGAAACACAGTCTATCAGGGGTGAGGTTTCTCTCTCTTCCACTGTGCCTAATTCCAGAGTGGCGCTCTAATTGATTTCCAAATTTCTTGTTCTTTAAAGGCTCCACCTTGTGGCAACATCTTTACATAACAATACTGAAACAGCAAAATACAACGGTAAATTTGGCCAATACCACTGGGAAGAGCATATGCACAGTTAAATCAAGTGACATATCTCCCAGACTTTGATAAAAGTGAAAAAAACCTGGAAACTCTGCTGAAAATATACCAGAGAATCTGCTTCTCTATGTTCTTTGTCTTTCCTGTTTTAAGAAATATCTCCTTTACCTGCTCATTGGTATAAAAAAATTTGCTTTTTCCAGAAAAAATGCAAAGGATGCAAGAGACTATTTCTCAACAACCTCATCACATCTGCTCTCACATCCCAGAACCACTCCTGTACTTAATATTATGGGATACCCTGCACTGGGATGGTGGGACAGCAAAAGCAGCCAGTCAGCTAAGAAGTGAAAACATGGTTTGAAGGAGGAAACTGAGGGCATCTCTTGACTCAAAAACACCTCTCATCATAAGAATCAAAACAAAGGAATCAAAAAAACGAACTTTTCCACCATTACATTGTTTGGAGAGCTTTGCAGAAGTTGTAATTACTTGAGGAAGTCCTACTCTGTCTGTCAAGTGACTGGGTCAGAAATCTCTCGTAACACCATAAAATGCAAGACAGGCTTTGTATTATGTACTATAGCACTACATTTTACTTACATTACCAGATCTATGTGCAAGCTACCTTTTTAGTGCACTTCTTGACAGTGTTGATTAACTCCTGCATCACCAGATCCACACTTTTTAAGCAGGGTCCTTTCAGCTTAACTATCTGTTTTTTAACAATGGCTTCAAAGGCCATATCTGGAGTGAACAAACCTGTTCTGTGGACATAAAAGAATATGTAAGACAGTAATAAAAACATTAGGCAAGGAAGATTTTTTTTTTTTTACTAAATTGCTCAAATCTTCATTTTCAGAGCTGAGTAATAACAATCCCTACACAGACTTCCACAGAACTAAATTTGCTTCTTTCTCAAAGAAAATGTCATTCTGAATAAGAATATACAAGTAGAAACATGCTTGAAAGATGAAACTACTTCAAGAGGACTGCAAAAACTCTAAGGAGTACTGATATGATGCTGTAAAGCCCCATCAGCAGTGCATCAAACCTTAGGGATGAGTGGCAGCTGCAGCACCCCATGCACAATCACTTGCACAGCAAATCTGTAAGAATCCTATGGCTGCACTCTTCACTCACACCAGAAAATGAGGTTCGGTTACTCAGAGTCCAACATGGAGAATTTCACAGTTGGCCACTGCAGAGTAAATGAATCTATAAACAGCCACCCCACAGACCCAGTTCTAAACAAATGGGACTCGCTTCTTTTTCGCTGTTCTCCAAAGTCTACCTTGGCTGACAAATTATATTTAAAAAAATCAAACTATAAAATCATGCCCAAAACTATCAGTTCACTATGATAAATCAAGATAAGTTCAAATACTGCACCATGGTTACCAGTGTCAACCACCTGAGAATTTACTCATCAAGTAACACAAGAAACATTTCCCAAAAC
>VZTA01023739.1:252960-327011 GCA_013398855.1 Mohoua ochrocephala | reverse complement strand
GCTGCCCATCGCGCCCCTCAGCGCTGCCCGCGGCGCCGCCCCGTTCCCCTCACGGCGCCTCCGGCTCTGAGGTGACAGCGGCGAGGGGGGACCCCCGGCCCGGGCGGCTCCGGAGCCCCGGCGGGATCCCCGGCTCGGGCGGTGCTGTGCGAACCGAGGGACCCGTGAGGGCAGCGGGGAGGGCTGGCCGGGAACGCTGTGGAGGAGCAGGGCGGGAGGAGAGGCTGCTCCTCACCGGCCTTCAGGGCGAAAAATGAGCCGCTGCCATCTCGGCCCCCTGGAGAGCGGCTCTGCTCTTCCAAAGCCCCGGGAAGGATCAGACAGACTCGCCCTGCTCCGGCCCAAGGGACGGTGCCTGATGACACAGGGAGAAATCCGTCCTTCTCCCTGCGGAGAGTCAGATGCCGATGGCCTTTGTCTGCTTTTCCACTGGAAATGTGCTGTGCTTTCCCGGCTGGGTGCTCCCTCCATCCCCGTGGACTGCCTGGGGCTTGTGGGTGTGAGGCTCAAATCCACGGGAACATTTCTGCTGACTGGGGTTAAGCACCTTGTCTGGTTTTTATTTCTCTAGCCAATGTCATCTGGTGTTTACAGGAGATAACAAAGCAGCAAGATTCCCGTTTTGTTACAGTTTTGCCTCTGAGATGCTTGGCAGGTCATGCAGGTGACCTGAGGGAAGGGGCGATAAGTGTGTTTGATAGCAGCTGTTTATCTATAAAGCGTTGTGAATCCAGGTTATCCCCTTTCAACTGCACCTGTGGCATTTCTTCAGGGTTTTCTGCTGCCCTTGTTTTCTTTGCTCTGTGCTTACCAACAAGTGGGTATCCTGGTTTAGTTAATGGTGACAATGTGGGTTGAGGTGGAGAAGGTGTGATGTTACCCTGTGTGTTGTGTTTGGGCAGTGGATTTTGGTGCTGTTTTGCTGTTAGGAATTTTGCTCTCTTGGAGATTGTTTCAATGGGAAAATTAACGCCTGAGAACCCTCCCATCAAACAGTCTTCGTTCTCTCAGTCCTCTTTCTTCCAATCCATTATCTCTGCAGCATGGAATAGACTTTCCTTTATTCCTTACTGGCTAAGTGACAGCTGTAACGATGGCTTCATCCCCTGTTTTCAGATGAGGGTTTCAAAAGCCACTTTCCAGTTGTGCAGTGGGAGGTGAGCTCCACTTATTAGTCTGAGCTTTGTTTCCACGTCCTGCTGAGCAGCTGAAACCACGGGTGTTTGTAATTGCTGTGGGGAAGGGTAGGAGGAGACTCCGCAGCTTTCAAGTGGGTGGTAGCAAGGAGGAAGGTGAGCAGACTGGAACAGCTGCACTCTTTTCCACCTTAAAGCTTTTTTTCTAAGTTGTTGTCTTGGAATTCCTTCTGAATGTCTTAACTGCCTCTGACTGCAACTCGTGAACAGCTCTCCTTAGGGTGATCTGTGTCATTAGTGCATGCTTGGGGTTTCCTTATTTCTTAAAAAGCTCTGGATTTAAAGCAGAAAAACCCCCATAATTCCTGATGTGTGGTGATGGGAGACGTGCTGTTCTCTGCAGGTTGGAACTTTAACTTCTCTTCCTTGTGGACAAGTGTGAGCTGGGTGGACTTTGCTGTTCCCTGAGGACGAAGGGCGCAACCTTGAAGCTGTTGCAACATTGAGCTTTTTGTACCCCTGTACCAGCTTCAAACACAGGCATGGGGCACCAAGATGTGGTGGTTTTTGGTGCTGCTTGGCCCAGAGGGACCCAGAACATGTTATTAGCGAGGCAGGCGGTTGTTCAAGCTTATTAAAAGAATATTTTTCTTTCTCGCAGAGCTCAGAATTGGCCTCTGTGAGCCTTGTCTGGGCAGTGTGTCCCCACCGGATGGCCAAGTGTGAAGTCTGAATTGGCTCTGCTTAAGAGACTGTTCCTGTGAAAAGCAGAACTTGTTATCTCAGGGGCTGCTTTCAGCCACTCTGGGCTTTGTCAGGTCCTTGTGTTCATCCCTTTTCATCTGTGCTGTGCCTCCTCTGCATATCCTCTTATCTCTGGGTCTCACCTTTTCATCTATTTATTGCACGGCTTCTCTGCTGCGTTATTATAGCACTCGATTTCTACTGCTGGATGTAATCAAAATTCGTGCTTCACCAGAAAAAAATAACACCAAAAAGAAGAGTTTAATGTATGTGGCTTTAATAGCAGGGACAGAACTTTCAGGCAGCTCAGAAGGGCTGGGCCTGGCTCACTTTCAGGCATCCCTGAAGCTCGTGTTACAGCAGTCTTTCCTAAAAGGCATCCCAAAGTCTTTTTGGAAAAAAAAAATTGGAATTTTAACTCTAAATTCTAAGATGATTTATTTGGGTAGGAATTGGAAAATAGGTCTGGTGTACAGAGGCATAACCCACAAAATGGAAACCTGTGGTCTTTAACTGAATTACTTCTCCTTTGAGGAATTAAACTATTTTAGTTGGGAAAACATTTTTAGTATGGGAATAAATGCACTCATATCAAAATAACCCATTACAGCTAAATCTGTGGAGATTTGGAACATCTTTCAGATGTGGCCTAATTTATTTTAATTGAATGCTTCCCAGGAGTGCTGAAGGACTGGAGAAAAAAAAAAATCGAGCCGTTACTTTTTCTATTTTCTGTCATCTTCAGGAAAGTCATTAACCTCCAAGTGAGGGGCTGTGTCACTTCAGTGTCACATGAACGGTGTTCTCTTGCTCTGTAGGGGCAGCAGGTTTGCAAGAGGAGTCGCTTTGGGCTCGAGTGCTGCAGAGCTGAGGACGTGGTTGGCTCTTCCACTGCCTTCAGATCCTGGAGAAGTGGTGGAGAGGGAGTAACTGTGAGGAGCTGAAAGGGGTATGTAATGTTTCACTTCCAAACTGATCCCATCCTTCACCTGAGCGTGTTCCTGTGCCAGGCAGTGTTTGGCTTTCGAGGGAAAGTGGCTCTCCAAGCCGTTTCTTTGCCAGGAAATTGTTAACTTATTCTCTCTGTGGAGCATTTGCTGATTGGAAAAAAACCCCTCTCACAGATGTGCAGCACTGTCTAGCTCAGTGCAATTCCTTCCCCACCTGGAAAGGCTGGATTTTAATCCTTTGTTCTCCTTATTGTAAGTGAAGAACAGGGGTATAGAGAAAGAAGGAGGAGTAATTATCAGAAAAGTTGAGGAGAAAAAAGCAGCAGGATTGGAACATTTGGCTTAAAATGCAAGAAATAACTGGGAATGATGTGTTGCTGAGGTGGCTGGGGGGAACAACAAAAGGCTCTAACTCTGGTTGTGGGAGCTGTGTGACCAGGAACTGATGGGGATGAGAGTCAGGGCTCTTTCAGTAAGAAGTGTTAAGAATTAGTGATTCAAACAGTGTCTGGGAAAGCAGTGGGATCATGAAAACAGCTTCCTGGTTGTTCTAGCACACTGGACAGGAGTCCTCCAAAAATCCTTAGTACAGAACACGAGTCCACATTCTGCTCCTCCAAGTGAGAGTGCGAACACCCAACTGCCTTGTCCAAAGCTGTTTCCTTCTGCAGAAGTGCCCCCAACACTTGGGTGCTTCCACAGCCTCCCCAGAGCTTCAGAGAAGAGACTTTTGTCCTTTTCTCTGATCACAGAAAGCAGATACTGCAGTGCCCAATTTTGTTGTGTTCTCATGCTCTGATAGCTTGTTTTGCTTTGTCTCACTTATGCTGTGAAGTGCCAGTCACAGTTACCATAAACCCTTTTTGTTGGCCAATTTGCATTTTTGACTAGCAATAATTGTCTTTTTATACTTCATGTTTTGGGTTGCACTAAAGCTCAATGGTGTATTGTGGGCTCTTTGTTCAGCCTTACAAAGCAGTTCTTGTGTGAGCACAGCTCTAACAAATGATCTAAGCCCCCCTGATACAAAAACTGTCCACAGTTGTTTTCCTCGCTCTTTTAAATAGTTTATTTTTACGTTTGCTGATAACTGCTCCATGTAGTAGGCAAATTTATTTTTAGAGATGGGCTCTGTGTCTTTCTCAGCATCTGTCAGAAGTGAAGTTCTGTTTAGCAGATGGAATTTAATTTCCTGTGGCGAGCTCTCATGCATTCGGTGTAGACTCGAGAATATGGAGTGAGTTAATGAAGGATAACTCCATTTGGGGTCAGACTCCCACTCCAATTAATCCCTGTGGGAAGGCATTAGTGCAGGGCCAGTGATTCTAATGGGCATCAAGCAGCACAGCAGATCAAGGGTGCTGAGCTGAGGGGATGTGCATCCTCCAGTCCCTTTGCTAAGATGCTTTAAGTATAATTAGACTCGGGCAAGCCAGGGAGGTTCTTTTCTGGGGCCAGGAAGGGTTTGCAGCCCCTTCAGCCCTGCCATGTGATAGGTATCCACTCTCCACAAGTCAGCTGTGGTTTTAAATAGGAATTTTTAGAGCTTTCCTGCAGAATGGTTGAACTTTAAGACCTCCTTGACAAGTGTTTGCCCTACAGAAGTGGGGAAGAGGATTATTTATCTGCTTTGCTGCAAACGTTGACTTGTGTACTTGAGGTGGTGTTATGCAAAGCTAATCCTGGATTAGTGCCTTTCCAAGCAGGCAGGGTAAAAGTGGCTCTGGCACTTGAGCTCCTGGAAAAAAAAGCTGTCATGCCTAGGGAACAACACACCTGAGACCCCCAGAGATGCAGGAGTTTTATGGATTGCACTGGAATTCAGCGTGGTGCACAGCCTGGGCTTTAGCATCAAACGTGGAGAGCAGTTGGCATTACAATAAATGAACTTCCTTGGAGTGTAATGAAGCTGAGAGCAGAGACCAAACCAATGGAGACTTTTAATTTTGAAGGCTAGATTTGCACACGTTGAAATAGATGGATTTCAAAATGAGGAACGTGTGGCTTCCACTGAAATTTGTGGCGTTTTTTCTGATCTTTGCTGTATTTAAGTCAACAAAATGTGACCGAAGTTCCCTAAACCAGAACACTTTTTTTAGTGTGGCTGTGTGTGCTCAACAGCTCTGGGTGGCTTTTGCTTCCTAAGCAGCTTTCTGTGAACATCAGGCTTGCTCTGTGTGGGTGTGTCATTTAAATATTGCCCTCTGCAACTTGGACTCTGCGTGTGTAAATTCATATGGCATGCATGTGCATGTGTGTATAGAAACTCACACTGTAGCTGTTCATGAGTACTTATTTAAATAAATATAAAAATAAGCACAAGTAAGTGCAGTCAATAGAAACAAACCCCTCCACCCTCCACCTGGACTCGCTGTCCTGATGGAATTTAGGGGTGGCTGAACATTTGATCCTGATATTGCCATAGCAACTGGCCAGTCATCCTCAGCTGAGGGCTGGGGTAGCTCCAGTGACTCCCAGAGTGTCAGGCTGCTCTGAACTCACCTGGGGAGAGGGAGAGGTTTTCACGTTTCCCTGGGGTTTGAGCAGTCCCTGGGTTGCAGGTGACTGCAGTGTGATGCTGTAGAGCTCCCACTGCAGCAGCTCAGGCCTCTTGTCCTTGGCTGACTCTGGAGCCCTTGGCATTTTTCAGCTTTTTCAAAGATGTTTTATTCTTTTTTTAGGTGGGTTGGGTATTCTGGGGTTCACATTGCAGTGAGTAAAAACTGTAACACGCTTGAGATGAGTTTCTGCTGCCTTGTTTAACCAGACAGATTTCTGTTCCTGCACATTTTGTGTCGGGAGAGGTGTTGGAGAAAGGACTCCTTCCTGAGACCTCAGTGCTTCTGACTACTGGATTTTAACTAAAACCTTCAATAATCAGATTCTAGCTAGTGATTTTATCTGTATTGCAAGTAACAGACAAGGCTTGTACCTGTTTAGAAAAACATCTGTCTAAAACCGACTTGTGAGACCCTGGAAATGTCAAATACAGTATCTGAAATCTTTGAACATTTTATTTAAAAATTTGACAAAATTACTGCAGTCTGAATCCAAGGGGTGATCTCACTCCTGTTTACCAAACCTGAGTTGCTGCTTGGCTCTTAAGCCTAACATAAATCAAAGGGGAAGTATTTTTTCTGTAGAACTTTTAATTTCCTCCACTGGACAGTTTTATATAACCTGCCATTTTAATACTGCACCACTTTTGTTTCCAACAAAAGCAACGTATCAAAAACTGCAAATCAGGTTTCCTTACAGGAAGAAATACAGTGCAAATAAGATGCTTTAGCTTTGTGGGACTCTCTTTTCCAAAATAAAACTCCAGAAACTGTTTTAAGATTCAAGAGAGGGGTTTTAAAACAAGGAGTCTGACTGGTTCCTCTCTTTGTGTTTGATTG
This sequence comes from Mohoua ochrocephala, assembly GCA_013398855.1. Classification (NCBI taxonomy): domain Eukaryota; kingdom Metazoa; phylum Chordata; class Aves; order Passeriformes; family Acanthizidae; genus Mohoua; species Mohoua ochrocephala. The sequence goes on along the minus strand of VZTA01023739.1, from coordinate 320,783 downwards.
CATAAGAATTGTCAGCTGTTCAGGTTTTGGTTTTTTTTTTTAAGAGAAAAAAAAAAGGCAGCTCTTGCAACATTCTGATTTATGCTGGCTCCCAGTTCTTGCATTATTTACTCTCCTGGATAAGGAAAACCACATCTGTTCAGATGGTTTGTTGTTTTTTTTTTTTTTTTTTAGGGCTGATCTCTCTAGAGAGAGGCTAAACCAGCAGAGAGTATGGACAGTGTGAGCAAAGCTTCCCATCAGAGAGCTCTTGTCCTCTGAAGAGTTTGCCTTTTGTGTTTCAGAGATACCAGACTGTGCAAAACAGGAGATGCAGCTCTGTATCTTGGTTACCACACTGAGGGCTAATCTTTCAGCCAGGGAGGTTTTTGACGTAGTAACAACCTGCAAAGCTTAGTGCCAGGATGAGGAGCAAACCTGAAGCACCAGTCTCAGGATGGAAGTGAGGTTTGTATGAAGCTCTGCTGCTCCTGGAGCCCAAACAGTGGGTTGGGTCGTGGAAGGGGTTGTTTAATGAGCTTTTGTTCAGCTGTTAGAAGTGAGGGAGTTTTGTCATTTGAGTGAAAAATTTAGAATTATGTAGGTGGGAATGTTTAAATCTTTGTCACTGTGGGGATTGAATCACTTTCTCCTGTTTGATGGTGTAATGCAGGATGACTGTGAGTTGGATTTGGAGAGCTGCTGGGTGTTTGCCTGTATCCTTTGACTGGGGAGTCCTCCTAACCAGAAACACACCTTGTGTTTTTTTGGGTTTCTTCTGCCCTTAGGTCCCCACACGTGACTGATCTATGAAATGGCAGAGAATGGCACAGACTGTGACCAGAGACGCATAAGAATGAGCAAAGAGCAGCACAATGGAAACTTCACAGGTAGGTGGAAAAATCACTTCGTGTTCTCAGCTGGCCTGTTTGGGGTGTAAACAGCACAAGATTGAAAAGGAATTGATGTTGGTTTTCAGCTGAGGCCAGGCTGGATGGGGCCACCTGATCTGGTTAGTGGCATCTCTGCCCGTGCCAGGGGGTGGAATGAGATGGGCTTTAAGGCCCCTTCCAACCCAAACCATCCTGGGATTCTGTGACTTTATGCCCACGTAATGCAAAAGGTCTCAGTGCCTGAATCAATCTCAGTCAGCTCTAAACCTGAAGGCTGGAGGATTCAGGATTTCAAAGCCATGGAATAGATTTATGCTCTGTATTTACATTCACGTTTCTCTTACACTCTTTTCTCCCAGAGTTCTTGATCTGTGGTTCACGTGCATTTAAGCCCCACAAAGCTGACCTGGGTACCAACAGGGGCTACAACAACAGCAACAAAAAACCCCCTAAAAAAATTAAACTCTGTTGGCAAATGTGTGGCTGTGGAAGTCAGGCTGTACAACCCCACCCTTTGGCACTGAAAAGTTAGTTCTTGGTAATAAAAATCTGTTTTACTCTGGGACAGATCCAGTTATTAGTCTCCCAATTTCTAGCTGTTCTGTTGAAATTCAATGTCACTATAATTTAGTGGTTTCAGTGATAAATTACCAACGAAACAGTTTTAACTACTTCACCTCCTGCCTCTCCTCTGTTTTTCCTACTGGTATGTCTGAAGTAGCCTGGGGTTAGTGCTTAGAACTCATGCAAAATAACCTGAAAACACTTAATGAAGATTTTTGTGTCACTGAATTATCTGTGCTGTGTAGTAAAGCATGGAAATTATAATAATCTTTGTTTGTTTCCTGTCAGCTTTGAATGTGCCAGTTCCATATTTAATTAAGTTTTGTAATCAAGTGATTTCTCAAGTTGTGTGCAGTCTTACACCATTGTCTTTTACGACCTTTTACTAAAAACAAGGTCATAAAAACAAGGTTGAAACATTTTTATTACACATAATAAGCGAGAAAGATTAACTGCATGTTTGTATGTATGGAACAAATTAAAGCCTTTTACTTAAAGCCTTAAATCATTCTGTAACTCTGAGGGAATGTGGATGTTCTCCAGTATTTGCCATTGCAGGATTTCTGTAAGTTCTTCTAAAGCAACTGATTTTACAGCTAAGGAATACAGAATGAAGTGGGCTGTGTGACTAATGGGATCTGCAATTTCTATGTAAATATCAGCATCTGATAAGGCAGAATGTTTCAATTACTGGAGTAAGACTGAAGTAATATGTCTTGGGTTACAATATGCTGGAGATCAGATTAGATTAATATTTTAAATGCAACAGCTTTTTAAAAATCTGAAATGTATGAATATTATTACCATGCAAAATAGAATGCATGTGTTGTGACTGTGTAGTAAGTGATGCTTAAACAAGTTTGGTGTCTGTTTGGAGACAGGTGTATTTTGTCATTGTTTACTGGTATTATTTTTAAAATCTTATTCCAGAATCCCTTTTCTTTAAAAGTTTAAAAATTCTTACTGCTCCTTAGCTTGACAACCTTTGAACAAGCCATTCTTCTCCAAAAAAAACCAGCTCGGATTTGGGGGTTTATTCGTCTTATTGTGAGCACAAAATAACACCTTGATTAGAAAAAAACATTTTTGTGTCCTTGCCTGGCAGTGAGCAGGGCCTGGGCTGGGTGTGAGCTCAGTCCCAGGAAAAAAGTCCAAAAGCAGCTCCTTTCCACAGGAGGAGTTTGGGAGAAGCTGGGCAGGATCCTGGCTGGGAGGGCAGGTGCTCTTATCCAGTTACACGGTGGTGGCTGAGGGGGGATAAAGAGCACGTGTAATTCCATCCGCTTCCAGCGCGGGAGGCCGGGAATAGCTCTCCTGGAAAAGAACCAGCTCCAAAGTTCACAGTGAAATGTCCCTGCAGCGGGTGCTAAAGTCACGTTTGGCCTGGGGTGGCGGCTGCTTTTAGCTCCTGGGGCAGTGCCCTGCAGAAAGGCTGCTGGAGGTGCCACCAGGCCTGGGGCACTCTGCTTCCCCGAATGCCTGTCAGCTACAGGGGGGAGCAAACCACTGCATTTCCTGGATGTCACCTGATTCCTGAGGCACTGGGACAAGGAGAAAAGATGACTGAGAGCTCACGTTAACTTCCTAACAAATAGTAAAAAAATCCATGTATTTTTGGGTGGGATAGAACCTGACCTGCCAGCCTGTGCTTTTACATATTTTTTTTGCTTTTCCTTTGCAGATTCCTCTATGTTGAGTGAGCGGAAGCGAAGGGAACGAGAGGAGAGGTTGAATATTGTACTGTGGAAAAAACCGCTTGTTACCTTGCAGTATTTTTGCCTGGAAACACTAATAAACTTGAAGGAATGGACCATAAAGTAAAGACCATTTCTTTAACTTCTACTAAGCGTTCTGGGGAAACCCATGCTCTGATTCAGTAGGTCATTCTGACATCTCACTTTCCCTGATGATTCACAACTTGAAAACTGTTTTTTTCAGAGACCATGTGTATTTTTGTCCCTTAAAGGTGGCTGCTGGAACATCCCACACTTGTAGCCGTGCGCTCAGACCTTCTGCCTAAATTACATAAGTGCAGCAAGGTGCTTGGGGGAGAAAATGGCTTTTTCTGAAGAGTTGAGTATTCCAATTTGAAGGAGTGGGACAGTGTTTAGCGACCCTTAAGGCAAGGGATATTGTAGTTATGACTGCAGTGTTAAGCACTGACCTACTAATGCAGGTGTTGGTATCCCTAAGTAATCTTCAAATAGCTCAGCCAGGGCAGAGATCAGGGTTATGTGGAGCTTGCAGTGACGTTTATGATGCTGTGAAGAGGACTTTGCTTCTCTGTGGGCCCTTTTACAGCAGGAAATGATTTATTAAAGCACTTTCCCTGAGTGTTATTTTCACGCTGGATAAAATCAGCTTTTATTCCGGTGAGAGAATTTGCGAGGAGCAGTCCTGCCATTCCCCTGCTAGTGCTGAAATGCAGAGCCAGTTCTTGAGGCACAGGGCCCGAGGGTTTGGGCTGCCAAAAGATGAGTCCAATTTGCAATGAAAATGCCAAGAGTAGCAGCCATCCAGTGCTTGTGTTGGTAACTGGGCTCTGTTGTACTTGGGATTGAGTTCACAAAGCTTTTCCCAGTCAGGAGACAGGATCTAATGTCACCTTGGGTGACTCCAGCTGTTGGGCTGCTCCTCTGCAGGGTGAGCTGAGCCTGGTGCTCAGGGTTGTGCTCACTGACCCTCAGGGCTAGGCTGGAGGTGCTGGCCGTTCAGATTTACTGAGAGAAACTTCTGTTTTCCATTTTCTTTTGAAATTATTCGTATGAAAAATACGAGGTTTATGTAGTATAGTCTTAAATCCCTTTTACACCCCACACCTCCCAAAAAAATCTAACCCCCCAAGCCTATTTATTTTATTCTGTGCATTCTTTCAACTAGCATTAGGAATTGTCTCTGAGAACTGTTTTACTGAGTCTGACATCTGTAACTTATGACAATCTCCAAGCATTCATTTAAACTGAGCAGAAATAACATTTGAGGATTTATTTTAAGACCTCAAATCTTATTTGGCTTCCTAGACATCCAATTCTGTTACAGATAGCACTTGCCTCCTCTGCTGAGCAGCACATTCAGTTGTCTGGCATTCCCCTGACAGAATCTTTACAGAAAATAACCCTGACTATTACAAGCTATTAAGTTGAGACCTCAGATTGACTCTTAATGATCTCCTGTGTTCCATTGCATAAACTGTGTTTTGAATGACAATCATTTGAAAATTCAATTGTCGTGCTAATGTAAGCAGCACTAACTTTAATTTTAAAATATTTCGAGTGCTCTTTTCAGTTTGCTCAAGATGAAATATTTGTGCCTGTTTTCCTGTGTTGTCTCATAGTTCTATCTTTTTCTGTCTAAATAGATAAGTTACATTCACAGTTTGCTGTTATAGTCGGGGAATTTTAAGTGATGCTAGCACTTGCTTTTTTATATATCATTAGGTGACAATATAATAATGTTTTCTGGAAAATAACAAATTTTCTAATTTGCTAATCTACTGTGTGTGGCCACATACACATCAAGCAGAAAAAAAACAGTGAAACCAAACATGCTCAAAAATTATTTGGTAGCAAATTGCTTTGGAAAACACTTTTCTCCCTTCACTCATCTACTGCTCCAGAGTTACCTAAAATATATTTATTAAATTTGGAGCTGTTACAAGAGATTCATTTTAATAGATGAGGGGAAACAAAATAATGTAAAGATGTGTTCCTGTGACTGTCACTGTGGTTCTGCCCAGCAGCACAGTTGGAAATCAGCACTGCTGAATTCCATCCAGCTCGTCCTTGCCCAGGGCCAGTGCAGGGCCTGCTTTGCTCTGTGCTTGGCCACAGCTGCTGCTCAGGGCCTGGGTCTGACTCTTGGCTCCAGAAGCTGAATTGTTTTCAGCTTGTGTTTGTTTTCAGACAGTTACTTTGTTTTTCTTTATTAAAGAAAAAAATAAAGTATGCGTGGCTGAACTTTGATCTCGCTTGACAGCGAAGCAGAGATTTTTCCCCAAAGAGTAAAGGCTCCCCAGATATTTTCTTGGGAGGTTTACACTTCTATTAGAGCAAACTTTTCAGCTGCCATTGTCCCTGCTGAGTACACCCAGGCAGCCCCAGTCCCCAGGGGTCACTGAGTTACTTTGAAATGCGTGCTCAATGATGAAAAACCCTAATTTGCCGTTTGTCTTTCAGATTGTGGCGTCGGCGAGGCGTCCTGGTGTGTGTGTTGCTGGCACTGGCAGTGCTCACAGCCATGTACTACATCGAAGGAGCACATCAACAGGTACCACCTCTGCTTCCCTGGCTGCCTCACACTCCCTTCCCTGTGCTGGGAATTGAATGAATTGTGCTGGGATTTCCATGAGTTTATAGCGGATCTTTTCAGCTGCTCGCTCCGGGTTTGGTGCTCAGGTTGTGACTGCTCTGTTGGCTGTGCGTGAGTTGTGTTTCAGAGGTGGGGAGGGATGAGCTGTGTCATTTGATGTGCTCTGTTGGATCTGGAGGTGTCTCATCTGTTCCTGAGTAAAGCCCACCTCGGGTGCTGCAGCACTCCTTCGCAGCTGCTGTTAGCAAGCTTTTAATAGTGGTGGGAGCTCTTGAGGGAAAACGTTATCCTGAGTCGTGGCAGAGCTTCGTGGTTCCCAAGAAAGGATCCTTGTGTTTCTGTGGAAGGGTCTCCTGCCCAGCTGGGACAGGCACATGTAGAGATAAAAAATGGTTTCATTTCTGTCTGCAGCAGGCAACCAGCATTTTAATGTTGTTTTCTTAGAAGTAACAAACCTGCTACTCACTGCTCCAAGGTGCAACATTCATCAGACTCACTGGGAGTGCAGCTGATTTGATTCCTTTATTTAAGCTGTTCAGACAATTCCCTGAGCTGCCAGGGCTTTACTAGACACTGTCTGGGGCTTGCTCCTCGTGGGCCTGTTCTGGATTTCAACCTCCTACTATTGAACCTGAATTTTCATCTATCTCCTTGGAAACTTGCTGATTCCAAGATGTGGGGTTTTTTTTCTTTTGGAAGTGCACTGTTTTCTCTACGTGTCTGTGCTGTAACTGTAATAAATTGCAAACAGAAGTATCCAGGATTCTATTTCAGTTGTTATAATCCAGGTAAATGTGTTAGCTTGTAGCTTAATTTTCTCCCTTGGAGATATCATAATTTATATTTTTTCTTCTTTTTTGTGACTTTCCTTGCTCAGTATGTTCGGTACGTGGAGAAGAAGTTCTTCTGGTGTGCCTACTGGGTAGGATTGGGCATTCTCTCCTCTGTTGGGCTTGGAACAGGTCTCCACACCTTTCTGCTCTACTTGGTAAGGATATTTCCACACCATGTCCTTTCATGACTTGAGTGCTTTAATTGTTGCCTATTTTAAAACATGTGAATAACTAATTTTCTGCAAGTTGCAAACATCAAATACTTCCCAGAGCTGGTGCTCTAGTGAATGCTGTTCATGTTCTACACTGCATCACCTTGTTCTGTAGTTGGTAAGCTCTGTGTTTATTGAACTGTGGATATTGGCCTGCTGTTGGTTAATCCTCACTTTGAAACAATAAGCCAAATCTGCAAGCTCTATCCTCTAATCTCCTCATTTAAATGAAGCGTTTTCTGCTGCGTGCAGCTCGAGTGTTTCCATTTAAATTTTTTCAGAGTATTTTTTTAGTAGCTTAAAACGATCGTTTTTCTAACTGAAACCACAAAAGTAGGCAGCTGGTTTAAAGTTCAGTCTGTATTAATTTTGCTTTGGAAATAATAGCAAGAACAATGTTTTTCTATGAAGATAAAATATCTTATGAAAATTTGCATGATGTTGTTTATCTCAACTTAGCTATGAAAGTCAGGGAGATGTTTGGGTGTGTTTTGCTTTTGGCCATTGGATTAGTTCCTGGTTTATGAAACCACTGTCCTGGATTCAAGAAAAGGATTCATGGCCACAAAATAATTAAAACCAGTTCATGCAACAAATGTCATCTTGTATTTGGAACAATTACAGATGTTTACTTTCAGAGCTGCTTTAATCATTAACAATAACACAGAAAGCACTACAAGAAACTCCTGCCTTTCCCCCCAGCAGGGCAGTGCCTGGGACGTGGAATGGCATGGGATGAGCAGCCTCAGATTTACTCTTAGTGGAGCTTCTGTCCTAAAGATTGTGGAAGGAATTCCTGCTAAACAAAACCCAAGTTTGTGCGTTGAGCACTGTCATACCCCAGGCCGCTCCAAGATGATTTCGGCACATGAAATCTTCCTAAGACAGCACCACTTCTTTTCTTAAAGAAGGTGGAACGAGTTAACCTTTCTTCTACTCTGTATTTAAAAATCCAAGTGCTTAAACAGTTCTAAATTGCCTCAGTGTGGAAAAATTAAATTCCACAATACATCGCCTTGATGATCCTGTGGGGTATGTGAACCTCGTGGAGGTACTTAGGCCATGACCTGAGCTGACACTGAAGTAACTTACAGAACATATAAATTCTCAGTTGATTTATCACTATAACTTATGATGGGTGTTTAAGAGGTGAGCAATCTTCCAAAGATTGAGTTTAATATCGTTAGGGAAGGTATTTATTTGGAAGAGGGAAGGTTTCACATAACTTTGTTAGGAGGGACAAACAGACCGAATAGGTTACGCTGAGTAATTAGAAGGTGGTCGTAGAGTAAAGTGAATAAAAATGTACCATCAGCATCCAAAGTGTAATACTGCAGGAGAAATACTGGTTTGCTTTAAATATATGGGGCAGATAGGCATGTTCCTATTACACTGAGGGAATTCCGTGAAGGCAATGAGTGTAGGAAGAAAGAGAAGCCAGGATTCGCTTCCCTTTTTTTTCTCCTGAGCAAGATTTAGTGATTAGCATGGTCTGCTCAGGTCAATTAATACCTTCTGGGCCCTGTCTGAGCACCTCATGGTTTACACCTCGGTGGAACCCGCGCGGTTGTTGCCACTAGATGGCAGAGGGAGTGTAAAAACAGCAGTTCCTGGCCCCAACAAACCGTGCTCCCGATTTAAGTACCTGAACTGTTAATATTCTTATCAGTGCAGCTGTATCAGCAAGGTGTACATGGAATACCTTATCACTGTAGTAAAACAGTGCCTGATACCTGCTCAGTTTGAGCTGCTGTGAGAGGGAACAAGGAGTACTAACGTGAGGCTGTCGCTGCAGCTTTTAGGGGTGAGCTCTTTCAGAGGAGTGTTCTGGATTTAACCCATCTGGAAACAACGCAGTTAGGAGCTCCAGCTCTCAAAGGGAGGACTTGTAACTAGTTTGCTTTGTTATTTGTACAGCAGTTCCCTCTAAAAGTAGAAATACGACACATTAAGTGGGGCTCTCAAGATTAACTTCTGCATTACCGTTGATCTACTTTTCATGTTCCATATACTTTAATTATATTTCTTCATTACGGTAAAACTTGTTCTTCTATTGACTCAAAGAAATGAAAAATTACAAAACAAATCCTCCCCTGCTTTAGTGCCTGGATTTGCTGGCAATAGAGAATAGACCCAGTAAGTGCTTTCAAATTGCTTTTAATTAATTGCTCATTTTAAAGCTGTATGTACAGGGAGATTGTTGGGAATGCAATTACATGCTGGGAGAACAATGCCCTTGGGCCCACCCATGTGGTGCTGAGCTCTGCTGGGACTTGCAGCATTGTCTGTGCCACTGAGGGCACGTGGAGGAATTGATGGCATGTAGGCACCTGCTCGGGCTCCTTCAGCTGTCACACAGGTGCATCCGAATTAAATACACTGGATTATCCATTTACTGCATATGGCCATCCCCAAGCACTGGGCAGGCCGTGGAAGTGGTTATGCAATGGCTGCAGCGTATGAATGACTCTGATGTTTGCTTTCCCTGGCCTGCTTAGCTGTTTTTCCAGTGTTGAAAACTGTCATTTGTCTGGATCCTTCAGAGCATCTCTCACCAGCTGCTTTTTGGAGCTGCATTCCGGTGCCAGGAGAGATCCCGGGGTTAGCTGAGAAGAGAGTACTTGGAAACAGTTTGCTAAAAGTAGAATTGACAGTTTAAAGCAGGCTAAGTGTGGGAGGGGTGTTACTGCCTCGGGATCATTTCGATTCACATCTGATTGGGGTTTTTTTGGTCACCAATCCGTGGTGAAAGAGGGGCAGGTCAGGCGTGTCAGTTTGATACCAGGCCTTTAATTGCCATTCCTGTGATTGGAGAGCTTTCTGTGTGTTATAAAGGGCCTGAACATTGTCTGATGTGTCAGTTCCTAGTTTAATGCTGCTTCCTTCGTTGTTGCCAGCACTGGATGTAAAATCTGACATGGCTTTTTGGGAAACAATTCTCCTGCTGCACTTGGCACTGAGCTTAAGGGCTGGCACAGAGCAGATCTTCAACGCAGGAACAGGGAAGCAGGCCACTCTTCCAAGAATCCTTTCCATTCTGACACTTTCAAAACAAGTCTGCTGGCTTATTTTCCTGAAGCCCATTAAAGGTTTTTCACAATTCTTTAAAAACAACCCTCAAAAATAGTAATCATGATGTGGTTCTGTAGGAAATAAAATATTATGATTAATGACTCTAAATACTGGTTTTAGCAGCACATGGCTTTTTCCTCGGTCCTGAGATGTTTTCTGTTGGTGGTAGATTAAAATATGAACAGCATGAATCACCTCATTACCAGCAGAGGATGGCTGAGGGTAACTCATGAGGAATTTTTGGTGTTTGTACATCTCTGAAAGATCTTTGCTGCCGAGAATGAATGAATGAGGCGGCGGTGCCGGAGGGCTCCGGAGCAGGGGACAGTAGGTGGAGTGCTGGGTTGGGATCATGGGCTGTGGCCATCCCCACCCAACGCTCTGCCTCGTGCTTTGGTTTCACTTCAGCTCTGAAAAACGGATTGTCAAAAAGATGTGGCCAAAAAAACTGTGCTTAAAACGAGCGGTTGAGGGCGGGGGTAAGGTCCCCTCTCCCCGGGGATGTGAAATCCCTGAAGGGATGAATGGCACCGAATTCCTCACCGGTCAAAAGCTCCGGGCGAGCTCTGGCTGTTCTCGCATTGTTTGTGTTTTTGTTGCTTAAATGTGGATTCTGTTTGCTGCTGCTGGAGCCGAGGGGGCAACTGCTGAGGGGGTTTGTGCTGGTGGCCGGGCCCCGGGCGAGCACAAACAGGAAATGTGAGGTACAATAGCAATGGTTGTGCCGAGGTCACACACCAGCCCGGATATTTCAGCGCTGGAATATGTGGGTTTCTCAGGAATTCTTACAGGGCTGCTCGGCAGCAGAGTGGAAGAGGGCACAGCAAAAAATAAAGAGCAGAAATGTGCCTTTAAAGAGAGCAAAGTGAGTCAGGAAGGCAGTGCCCTTGTTGCCGATGCTGCCCTTAGGGAGCCGGGCTGGGTTTGTCTGGGTTTGAGGGCTCAGCATCTCACTTTCATTCTGAATTGGTTCCCCTCACCAGGGGTCACATTCTGGCCTCCCCAAACAGTCACAGTTTGCAGCTGAAATGAGTCCTGTGTTGGCCCTACCCAAACTGGTTTAGGTTAGAATTTGAAGATTTAAAAGCCAGACACTTGTGCAATAATGAATCCATTATCTTGGAAAAAAAGATGTTGGTGGTGTAAATAATTTTAAAAAAAACAAACCCACACAAATAAACGGTTTCCTGTCAGGACTACTGAAAGCTTTTTTAAGTCAAACCTAATTCCTTTTAGTTCTCTTGTTCCCGAAGCTGAGCTCGTAAGAGGACTCATGATAAAAATTACTTAAGTCCTTCTCAAAAGAGAAGCTCAAAAACGAGGCTCACTCCACTTTTATGAAGTAGACGGAATAATTTAGAAACCCACACAACTTATTCTCTTTTTTTTTTCCTCCATTTACTTCCTCGTGACTAATACAGGAGTATTTTCATAGCGATTATCAGCTTCAGGAGAGGTTTTGCTCTTTCCACGCAGATCATTCAAAACTATTGTGAGTAACCCAGAAAATGATGGTTCTGTGTGTGAAGGAAAAAGTGAGAAACAAAGGCCGAGCTGCCTCAGCCAGGTGGGAGGGTGCAGCAGTGCTCCCCTTCCCAGCGCTGAATTCTTTTTGTGAAGTGAGGTGTTCATTTCCAGCCCTCACTGTGCTCCAATTCACACGTCACCTTGCAAGTCTAAAACAAAGGAAATAAAAAAGGGTTCTGTCTAATACCCGTGCTCAGATTACTGCCATTGAATCGCTGAGGTGGTTGGAAGAAAAATACGTGGAGGGTGCAGGAGGCAGAAATTAATTCTGAAATAAGTTGAAATGGAGTCTGTTTATGTGAGGGTCATTTTTGCCTCTTACTCCGTCATTTGTTTCTTTCCTGTCTTTAAACTACTTCCTCCAGCTGTCCTAAGCTTTCTGCAATGAACTGAAAATATCCTGGAATACTTGAATCATCGTAAAACGTTTTTTAAAAATAATTTTTGCAATTATCTCACCAGAAACTCCTGCTTACGGCTCACCTGGGCTCTGTTCTGCTTGAAGCTGCAGTATTGAATATTAATAATGCACTGATGAACTGGGAGGGTTTGCTGAATTAACTGGACACTGCTGCTAAATCAGTTGTGCAATCTGGCTGTTTCTTAAATCTTCCGGTGGCTCGCTTGCATTTTAAAAATCTGAGGTGAAAAGTGATGTTTTCAAGGAGAAAAACGTTCATTTGAAGTCTTGGTCCCTCTGAGTGCACCCGTTGTTGTGTCTGATATGTACAGAGAGTAAACCCAGCACTGCTGGCTTAGGTCAGGCTGTGCAAGGACAGTCCCGTGGGGTGATGGAGGAGTTAATGGGACGGTGGAGGAGTTAATGGGACGATGGCTGCACCCTTTTCTTCCTCCTGAGGGTTGATGGACTTTACCTTTTAGAAGCTGACGCCCTGTTCTCATTATCTGCTCTCCACTTCCTCAACGTTTGTTCTGTCAGGTCTCTGCTGACCTGACATTGTGCTTTCTCCTCATTTGCTCCCTTGGAGTTTCTCCTTTTTTTTTCTTTATGCACAGCTTGAACTTTATACCTTTCATGTCCTGCTTCCTGGAGCAGGTTGGAAATAACGATAATTGTGCAAAACACTCTCTGATTGGAGATTCTAAAGCCAATCACCACTGCTGGTAGCAATTTGAATAGATGCTGAGGTTTATTCTTCAGAAATGAGTGGGTGGCTGGGGAAGGGCAAGGAGAAAGCACTGACAGAGTGTTTTATTAATTTATTATTAATTTTCTGGCGGCACCAGAAGATAAACTTGGATTCTTGCAATTGTGCCTTCCCCTGACGTGAGTCTGTCTGCTCCTATAGAAAGTAGTGTGGCCACAGCCTTAAAAAACCATCTGCTTTACATGTTACTCCTTAGAGCAGCACCGTGGCCCTGTTACATGCTGGTACTATGCACTGCTTCCTCAGGGGTTCTTGTTTAGTCAAATTCAGAGTTCGTGGCCGATTATTTGGAATTTCCATCAGCTCTGCGCTGTGGGGCAAGGCTTGGCTGAAGTGGGAATAGAAACTTACCCACAGCCACGTGAGTGTAAAATCAATACGTGGCTTGAAATGCCTCGAAGGTCTTCTAAACCCAGCCCTGACCACTTGATGGATGTTTGTGTCACTTGAGGATGCTCTAGGTACGGGATCCTCCATCCCCGGCCCCGATTTGCAGCCAGCACCGCATACCAGACGTTATAAACTCATGAGACATTTTAATCTCGTAACGCAGACAGACAGACAAACTGGACGTATTTACCAGCCACCTCCAGACCAAGCTTCTCCCTCTTAATCACACAGCAGTTCTCTTTGTGGGTGGTTGTTCATCACTTCTCAGCGAGAGATAAAAATGATGCCGTGGTGTGACTTTCTGGAGAAGGTGTAATGACTTCGTGGATAAGTATGGGATGAGTCGTGGCCTGGGGCACCACTTGCAGGATGTTTCCCATGAGAAGCAAGCTTTTATTTTTCCAATTTATCGCCATCAAATACAGCGTGACATGTTCTCCCCCTGTGCAAGGGCTGAGTCTTGAACCCAGTATGAAAAGCAGCGTATCCATGGAGGAAAACAGATTTTTAGTGCATTAAGTTCAGCAAGGAGTTCAGGGTAATATTTTTCTTGCTGGCAGACATATCACTTTTCTTTGAGAAATGTTTCTAAATTAAAGCCAGTCTAAAATTGTATCTTCCCCCAAAAGAAAAGGTTAAAATTAGATGTGGTTGTTCTTGTATCACTTGAGCAGCCTGGCTGTTCTGTGAAGGGGCATGTGAGAAACCAACACTTGATACAGGATTTGTTTGGAGCTTTAATTGACTTCCCAGTCCAGGTGCTCAGAATGATTAATAATGTGAAAATATGATTCCTTTTTAATTGGCTATTCAGTCATTTTTCCTTATGGTAGAGACTTTCTGCTGTAAGAATTATACAGATCAGCTGTTTTTAAGGATTTTAACTCGTGATTTTTTTTACATGTGCCTGCTGTCTCTTTCTACTTTCACAGATGAATTTCCAAGCATAATTTATAGATAAAAAGATTTTTACTTTCTAGAAATTTCATAATAAATCATTTTAAGTAACTTATTCCTGAGGATTAGCTGTGCCATTCCAACTTGGGTGCCTTCAATCACTGGAACAAAACTCCTTTGAAGGCCTGTGGGTTCAAGAGTTCGAAGTTACCTTCTCTGAGACATTGGGGTTGTGCAGACAGGGATTTCCAAACTCCCCTGAAATGCTGTCGCTAAAAAACAGATTTATGTTGAGTTCATCCCGATGACCAACTCTTGTCTTGTTTGATTTGCAAATGGTACAGATATTTCTAACACATCACATTCCGGCCCGACCACAGGCTCCTTCTGGTCGTCAGCAGTGGCAGGCAAATGTTTCTCACCTGAGTCAGCAGAATGGTTCCCATTTCTTTGCTGCCATCCCTTGTTAGTGCCTCCTGCAGCTTAAAAGGAAAAGAAAAATCATCGGAAGAGGGTGAGGGAAAGACAGTTCAGGATCTTGCATGCCTTGAGTTTCAGTGATTTCTCTTGGTTTGGCAAGGAGCACGTCTAAATCTCCTGGGATTTAGTGTTTGGTGTGATGGGGTTTGAAGCAGTTTTGCAAATGCCCTTTTCAAAGGTAGAGCTGCAGTCACAGTCTGAGGGGGGACATCTGAGAGGACTTCCCCAAGTGTTGAAACAAACTGAACTATTGCAGGGAGCCAAAACACTCAGTTATTTCCTGCAGCCCCACACCGAGGAGGAGGAGAGGGTGGAGGAGGTGTTATTTGTGAAGAGGATTAAAAAACTGGATGAGAACGAATCCTCCTGGGTGTACAGTTGGGGGTTTTCCAAAAGTGGCATCTCGAGCCTGTTTGAAGCTGGTTCCCTGCTCCATTTAGAGTGAAACCATCACTAAATATAAATGAACCCCCCTAAGCCTCCCACTCCTCCTCCCAGCCCTCTGCAGCCCTGGGCCTGCTCAGCCAAGCGTTGTTTGGAGGTGCTTGGTAACCAGGGCTTTGGGGAAGCTCCCAAAGCAGATGTTGGGGATGTTGCTTTGAGCCTGCCAAGCCTGGGACAGTGTCCCTGTGACCCACAGGACACCAGGACACGGGAGGAGGACACGGGATTGCTCTGCTTCCCTTCGGCTCGCTCCAGCTCCATCCCACACTTCATCCCTCTAAACAAACCCTTTGGGCTTTATTCCTCGTTCCAGTTCAAATGTGGCTTCTGTGGGTTCCATCACTCCGACTTTTTTCCATTATAGAATTGTTTACATTGCACTGGGAGAGTTCTGTTCCCTTGGCGTGGGCTTCAGGTGGCCGTTCACAGCTGTTTTGTGAAATGCCTCTCTTTTTCCATTGGCTACTCCCTGGGAAATTCTGCCTTTTGCAGACATTTGTTGAGACTGGGAGGGCTCTCAGCAGGAGGGTTCTGAGGTTGTTCAGCCACTTCAGGGTGGCAGCTCTGCTGGGAGAAGCTCCTGCAGCATCTGCAGTTGGGCATTTCGTCCTTCTGTGCTCCCCTGGGATTTTAGGATCTGCTTTATCCACCCCGGGTGCACTTCAGGAAGAGATTTGGGTGATGCTGAAGCCTTGCAAGGACTGGGGGCTGCTGATCACTGCTGATAGTAGTGATTAAATTTGTCTCTTGCTATTCTAAATAAGCTGGCTGTAGTCACTCTGTGCTAGAGTGTGTATTCCAAATTTTGTGGAAGTGAAAGCCACACCTCTGGCTTCCCACACGTATCTCACTGCCTTGGCCACGGCCTCAAGGGGGCCCAGGGAATGGTCATTTACAACTCAAACACGGGGGAGTCTCCTCCATGCAAATCTGCCCTTCAGGAGAGTTTCACTGCAAATTTCTGCAGGTGAGAACCATTAATTTTAGGATGATGGCTTGAGACTCTTTTTTTGTCCCAAGGTAGCTGTCAGACCTAGGGAGGGGCAAGCAGGGGATGGGATTAAATTCCCCAAGTTTCAGAGTGCAGTGGAGAAAGAGGTTTGCCATAAATGTACTTTACAATTTTAGGGAAGTTTCAACTCCCTTTGCATCTGCCCTCGATGAGTAAAATAGAGAGATGTTATTTATTTAGCTCTGAAGCTGCTGGGGACAGGGGTGATCATGCTACAGGTACCAAGAAGTTTATTGCCATTGGGGCCTACAGAAATATTGATAATATAAATTATTACTCACTGGTTCATTCTCCCAGTCTTTGTTCTCCCTTCCATATCAAAATCACTCTTGTGTATCAATTTCTGGATCCCCTCGTTTTCAATGAACCTTTCAATTTTATTTCAATGACCTTTTCTTCTCCCCAAGAGAGACTGTGCCTCATTTATCATCTTACAGGCTTTGTATTTCTGGAGCCCAAAATACACCCAAGCACTTGGAATTAAGTCTCCTGTAAAGTAACAAGGAATAAATAATTTTGTTGGTATCAGAGCAGCTTGTCCTTTACCAACTGCATGCCAGAAGAATGGGGTTATTTTGAATTGTTTGCATATGACAACAGCAGTTGCAGCTGCCACACAGAAAACATAACTGATGTTTTATTTCAACATTCTTAATTCACTGCCACTGAAAAATTAACAGTATGGGTGTAATTGCTTCAGTCCAGTGCTCTGAGATGTTGGTGAGCGAACCTCATCTTCCAGCAAATCCAGAAGTGATGGAGCTTCCCCTTTTGTGTGGGACCTGCGGTGGAATTTCACCCTTTAATGTGCAAATGAAGAAGCTTTTGGGGGCTGGATGTGGCCCTGGCTCCTGCATTTCAAAGGGAGCTCTGGGAGCTCCCAGTGCAGGGAAGGGCAGTGCTCAGGTCTGTCACACTTTCCCTCTGTTCTGTAATAAATTTAGCTTTGATTTTTTTTTGGAGGGGGGGATATCAAACTCCCTTTTCGCTCTAATAAAATGAAAATAAATTAAGATCGCAGATAAAAACATAGAAGAAAATTGCTGGCAATGTTTCCCAGCACGATGTCAAAACCCATCAAATAATGAATAGCAGAAGTTAAGGTTTGTGTAATTTGTTCTGCACGTAATGAAACTTTTAGATTTATTTAAATCTGTGGGTTTTTACATAAAGACCTCACTTTAATGGAGTAATTTTTATTTTTTTTCCCCCTCCCTCTTCCCTGGACAGTGTTTCCATGACCTTTGTTAAGTGATTGTTTTTTAGCTACAATGTCTGGTGTTCAGATTGTTTTGAATTGCTTCTCGATTCTTTTGTATTAAAAATAATGGCAATTCTTTCAGGTTTTTCAACTATGTAGCAGTTCATTTCTTGAAGAGATTTTTATGCTCGTTTTATTTGGAGGTCTGTCCAAAAAAAAAATCTTTCAATGTAAGAGGGAGACTAAAATTAATTCGGTTAAATGGTATTTAAATAATGTTTAAGTTTTGAATTACATTTCAAACCATTTTTAGCAAACAGCAGTGAGGTCACTTTCTTGTTTACTCAGAAAAAACAGGCACAAATTAAACCACTGGCTGTTGGAGAAAAATACAGAAGTTAAGAAAGTCTGCTGCAAGATGTCATTAAACCCAGTCATTAAAAAAATCAATATATAATTTAAATGCCTAATCCTCTAAAAGCAGCAGTAGGGAAAACACCTCCTCTAATAAAGCTGTAGGTCATAAATACCTTAAGGAGAACATTGTAAAATATTTGAAAATTCCTGGGTTTTTTTAAGAAGCAAGGATTCTTATTTCTCCTCGGCAGCCTCCTAAGTGGCAGGGCAAAAACTGAAAGGCTCCCTAACAATTTAGTGGCTCAAAAGAAAGATTTAAATTTTTTTAAAGTACATTAGTGGCTCAACATTGCAATTCAGATGGTCTAGAAAAAAAAAAAAAAACAAACCAACTAACCAGCATTTTACATAAATAACATTATCAATGGCCAGAGTGAGAAGCACTGACTTTTAGCCTAGGGACAATTGGGGAGGGCTAGTTTGAACTTTTATTCTAACATAAAATGCAATTGAAATGTCTTTGCTTTTTTTTTTTTTCAGGGTCCACACATAGCATCAGTCACTCTTGCTGCCTATGAGTGCAACTCTGTGAATTTCCCTGAGCCTCCTTACCCGGATCAAATTATCTGCCCTGATGAGGAGACAACTCAAGGCTCCATCTCCTTGTGGGCAATCATCTCAAAAGTCAGGCTGGAGGCCTGCATGTGGGTAAGGCTTCTTTAGAAAACCAGCAATTTCCATTCATGCATTTAATTTCTGTGGCCAGCAACAGAGAAAAAATTCCTGAATTAGCAAAATAATGATGGTTTACACTGCCCAAGGTAATGTGAAAAGTTGCCTTCCTGGTGAACCTTTTAGCCCTGATAATTCTAATGCTTTTTAATAGGATATTCTTGGGATATTTTTATCAGCTGCAATGCTGTTTGCTAAATGCCAGCAGAAAACTTTGAAGGCTGTTGATGTAAAAAGTAAAATTTTAGGCAGGGTGTCTGCACCCCAGATGATGTGGCAGCTCTCAGGTCTAAGCAAGAAATAATTTCAAAACTTTTGGGCCTGTAACACGAGTGAAGCTGCAGTTCCTCATCTGCAGCACTCAGGCCCTCGTCTCACAGCTTGTTCTGGGCTGCATCAGTAAATTGGATTCAGTAAAAAAAAGTGTTACTTTGCACAATTTTACATATTTTATTTCTGTTTCTCTGCCTGTTTCCACTTTTCACTTAAAAGCTGACCTGCTTTTCCTGTTTAAGTGAATCAGGGTCTTAGGAAACGCTGTCATTGGAACTTCCTTTCCGTTTTCCTCTTTTTTTTTTTTCTCTGCAGCTTCTTGTAGAAGTTTAATTTTTGGAGGACTTTGGTCAGCTAAGCTGTTTTTTTCATTACACGTGGATCATTTTGAATTGCAGTTTACACAGATGCATCTGCTGTGAACTACATGCCAAATTAACTTTATTTTGCTGCCGACTTCCTGTCCTAGCTGATGATTTAATGACTGAATTCTTGGTTGTCCAATTGAAAGGCAGAGAAAGGAAATTCTAAAAACAGTATCTGATGCCTGCCCTGGTGTTCTTTAATATATCAGGCAACTGGTCACTACAATTTTTTAAATATCAGCAGTTGTGTTAGTTATAAAAATTCCAGTCAGGTTCTGTGAATTTACAGACTAAAGTTAAAACAGTAACAGAGAACGTGGACTCACAGCCCTGTCAAAAAGCAAAGTACATCTGAAATTTCACTCCTCACGAAAGGCCAGAATTGCCTGAATGCTCAGTAAGGAGGTAAAAACATACAAATACTTACAAGATTATAAATATAGATTAGATTTCTCTTTATTTTCTTCCCCTGCTAAAATCTGTTTAATGGAGACAAGCAATAAAAATGGCATTTACAGCTACGTTTCTAGGGTTGCAAAATAAAAATGCAGCTGAGGGTGAGCATCTCTTGCTTCATCTGCAGCATGTAAAAACTGAGCTATGAGGAGAATGAAGTTTAGAAATGAATTAGCAGAGTTGCAGCCTCTGGAATCTCGTGTCCTCCAGAGCAGCCATGAGGGAGAACAGGCAGTGCCCTCGTGCTCTGAGCTGCGTTCCTTGGATTAGATTAGGGAAAGGACAAGGGAACAGGAACGTTTGCATCCCACTTTTTCACCCTTTCCCCCCCTTCTTCAAATTCCCTGTCAGCTACCTTTGCACTGAACTGTCTCCTCTGGGTTTTCCCTTGGGAGCATCCTCTGTCTACCAGTGGTGTCTAATGTAATGTTATGCTTTCTTGGAATGTTTCATGAGTACATAAACATTGCCTGCTAATTTCCTGTAAGCCAAATCAAGTTGGCAATTGCTGCTGCTTCTTCCAGCAGTGTTTCTTTTGTCCTAATTCCAGCTCACTTCTTATGGAAGCTGTTAAAGAGACTTATTTTTGCTTCTGTCACTCTTGAACTAAATGTCCACTTAGCAAAGATAACGGCGACTTCCAGAAAGTGAAAAGGCTGATTTTTGCAAATCACCCCAGGATGACTTTGCAGAGCCGTGACTGCCCAGGCTGAGCATCCTGTGGGGTGAAATGTGAGGACACATCTGCACAAGGGGTTTCATTCAGGTCACAAAACCACCGGCAGCCAACTTCAGCCAGAGATTAAAATCGTTGCTAGTCCCCAGCACGTCAGTGATGGGCCATTCCTGCTGATAATGAGTGTTACAAGGATTAAATGTCCCTGTGCCCGAGGAATTATTAGGTGGAATGAAAATGATGCTTTTTTCAATCCCTGTAAAAGTTGGCTCCAGCAGCCCTGGCCTGCAGAAGGGCTCCGAAACAATCTCTTAGGTGAATGCCAGTTTTCACAGCCTCCCATCCCACAGGGACAAGGAATTCAATAGTGCCCTATATTTTTAATGTGTTGCAGCCTTTTTGGTTTTTTACAAGAAATAAGGGGAAAGAATAAAAATGTTTAATTGCTCGGGATTAGCAGAACAGGCGGCCTGTGTCCTGAGCAGGATCAAATCTGTTTAAAAGACTCTTTCTAGTGGAGTCATTTCCCAGTTTCCTTTTCTGAATGTATTTGTGTAAAAGAATTTTGATTAGCATTTGCCTTTCCAGTTTGTTGTTAGTCCAAGGAATCTCCGTGTAAAACTGGCATTCAGAGTTAAATGGTGAAAATAGCTAATGTTACAGAAAGCAGTTCAATAGTTACTGGTTTGGAGCCCTTAATTGCTGCTTTTTGGGTGGTTTTTTTTTGCTTTTATGCACTTAAGGAACCTATCTCCAGCAGACATGAAATCATATGATTTTTGTTGCACTTCTGAGATGTTTTGTAATAATGAGCATGTGACTTAACCAATTTAAAGAAAGTTCATGTCCAGTACACACATGCAAACCTCTTCCTCAGTTCACAGAACGAAGCCAAAGCAAATTGGCAGAGCCTGGAGGAGCAATGTGACTTTTTCTTCTTGCATCACCCTGAGAACATAACCTCAAGTTAATTTTTCTGAAGTGTTGTTGCTACTGTTTTCAGGCTTATCTTCCCCTTGTGCCAGAAATATGCAGATTAATGAAGTTCAGCTTGTTGCAGTCGTTTAAATTTTTTCTTCTGTGGAAAACAAGGGCATAAACATTTGAGGCCGTGCACTTTGGGTGCTTAAGCCGAGAATTTAACAGCTTGGGTAACTGCGGTGGTATTTAAAACCACAACCTGTTGATTTGGAATATCCACAGCAGCTGGAATTCTTGCTTGCAGCTGTGTATAGAGCAGGAACAAAGGAAATTGAAAAGCTTTCACGTTGCTTCAAAGGAGGAGAAAAGCATTTGTTACTCACTGCTGACCCTGGGAGAGAAAAGCCATCTGCAGGGAGCGCATTCCCGTGCAGTGCCCAACTATTGTCTCTTACCTGCCCTAAATTTAAACCATCCTGAGTTAATTCCAAGTTCCTGTTCCATTAGCCTCTGTTTATCCATATGTTCAATCTTAGCCGTCTCTCTTTTTTCCCTTGGTTAAGCTAAAGTTGCCTTTACCCACAAGACCGAAATGAGTCATTTGATGTCCTGAGAAAACAAATATAATTTTCCTGCGGTGAGAAAGCAGCCGTCCTTTCATCTGGGGTTGGCTCCAGTTATCCCAGCTGAAGGAGAGGGAAAACTCAAGCTCAGGCTCTGCCTAACCTTTTTTTTCCCTTGCTGCAGTATAAGCCGAGCCTGTTTTCTAACAAACACTTGCCCAGAGTCTCATGACCGAACAAGCAAACTCCGGGACAGCACCGGGGAGGAGCTCCCGGATTATTCTGAAGGCCCCTCGGGATCAAGGGCTGTCACATGCTGGGGAATGTGTCTGGCATCATGTGCCGGGGTGAGACACGGCAGTGCTGACTCAGGATGTGTGGGACAGCAGGGATGTGTGGGACAGCAGGGATGTGTGGGACAGCAGGGCCACCAAGCTCCAGCCTCCCACGGCTCCGGCCACGCGCCGCTCCGCGGGGCCCCGGGGATGCACAGGTCGTGTCTGCCTGACCCTGCAACCCCCGGGCTTCCCCCTGCACAGGGAAAGAAAGGGAAGTAGGGATCCAAAGGGAGCAGCATTCTGTTGGAAATGGTGGGAATTCTGACCTGGTGGATGAAAGCAAACTGCTCCAAACAGCTGGTCTCGTCGGCTCGGAGAATTGTCCACGGGATTTGTGCGTGTCACATGTTTTGTGTTTGGGAATAAACAGGAAAATAAATCAGGATTGTTCTTTTCCCAGGGTGCTGGTACGGCCATTGGAGAGCTGCCCCCGTATTTTATGGCGAGGGCGGCCCGGCTCTCTGGTGCTGAACCTGATGATGAGGAGTACCAGGAATTCGAGGAGATGCTGGAACACGCAGAGACTGCACAAGTAAGGACAGCGTGCAAAACATCAGAATTAATAAAACACAGAGCAACTAAGAAGGAGTAAATAACCACTCCAATTAAACAAGAAGGGGCCAAAAAATCAGTTGGTGTGAGTTCTCAAGGGACTTCCCGGGGATGGAAAAAGATCCTGCACTGGGTAGGCACCCGTGGTGATGGGAGGACAAGAATGCAGCTTGTTGGAGCAGATAAAATAGTGCAGCCAAGTATTTGCTACAAGTACTGCAATTATTTAGATTTCCAAGAACAGCACAATAAAGGTAGGGAGACACTGGGCTGGGAAAACGGGGGTAGAGGAGCTGCTGTTCCCTAATCCTGGTTGTTCTGGCTGCATTTAAAGCCTCCCTGGGCCAGAGATGATTTTCAGCTTTAGCTCATCCCTTTCAGATGACATTTGCCTGCCTTGCCACTGGCACCCTCAGGGGCCAGTGTGTGACCCATTCATCATCAGCCTGAGGAAACGTTTTTCCTGATGTGGAAATGCAGCAAAACTGCTGCAAGTCCCTTTTTGTTGCTCTTGTCATTCATTTTCTCAAGGGGTTAAATAGTGCACAGTTTGCAATTGATGCTGCACACCAGTCAGGTACTACTGTGGATAATTTTTCCTTCAGGTCAGGAGTTTGCACCCTGGTCACAAGTTACTGATAGTGTTCTAGAAGAAATTAAACATTTTTTCCTCGTGCTGCTTGCCACTGAATTTTTCCCTCTGTATTTTTCCTTCTTATCCTGTTTTGTCTGCCACTAAGTTGAAGCGGGTCATGAGACTGCTGTTAAAAACCAGCAGATGCTATTTACCATGCACTGATGTCTTTAAACTCCTCTGCCAGGGTATTTTCTGGAGATAAATATATACTTTTTTTTTTCCTCCTTCAAAAAAATGGATGAAGCTTTTCCATGAAAGTGGTTTGTCTGGAAATACTGAATGCAATCTAGTAATTCTAACAGTAAACCCTGTGTTTCCTGAGAGCCTCCCCCTACTAGAAGGTTCCAAAGGGTTTTTCTGCTATTATAAATAGTAAATTCTTCTATTTTTTTTTAAAAGATGCAGCAGGGGGAAAAAAGAATCTGCTTTGTTCTTTACTCTCTCATCAATCTTTGCTGTGCAAAGTAATCCCCTAACTGTACGAAAATCAAGTTGTGGTAAAAAAAACGACGACGAAACCAGTTCAATACATGACTTCAGTATCTGTGTTTACTGAAACTCTCCCAGCAAATTATATGTGTGTACAGTTGTGGGAGCAGCCAGAGATGGTTTCCAGAACGCACAGTGAGATTCTTGGGAAGAAAATTTTTGCTAGAGAGCATTTTGTCAGGCCAGGCCAAACTATAGCTGTATTGACTGCCCGGAGTAAACAAATGGCCTTGTGGAATTAATGAAGAAAACTGATGGTGTTATTTACCAGTACTTTTGATTTTATTTTCTTGGCAATTGGGTTTGGATTGAAGCGTGTTGTTTGGTGGATGGATGGCCAGGAAAAAAAAAAAAAAAAAAAAGAAGAAATCTTTTAAACTCCACTTGTGGTTTGGTTTCTATAAACTCTTTTAACATGAGGCTTTGACAATCCGATTAAATTGTATTGTGCTCATAAAACTGACAGTTCAGTTTTTTCCATTTGCTAATGTGACTTCCTTTTTGCTTTTGGCTTCAATCATGTTTTCTCTGGATGTCTGTGGGAGACAGGCCTGCCTTTCCTATGACCTCTGTAAATCCCAATCTCCAGCATGGTTTATCACTCTTTGCCCTGTAATTTGTATTCATGAGCAGTGGTGATGTCTATTTTTAAATTGCTCATTAACAATTGTTATTACCTCCATCAGCTTTCTCCCACTCTCCCGAGCTTGACGCCTCACACGGGGGCTGTGACAAGTGTCCTGTGCCTTGGGGATGCTGCAAATGCTCGATGTCAGGTGACAGGAGCCTTCTTTCAGCATAAAGGTCTCGTTCCAGCCAGCCTTTTGGGAAGGCTTGGGAATGGGTGTTGGATTTTGAAGAATAGCTGAGCTGCTCTTTGCCTACGAGGCAGAGCCAGCTGCTTTGACGTTTTTGCTGCGTGTGTGTTGTTCAGAGAGCTCGTTGCTGCTGTTCCTCAAAAACAATGGTAATTTGGAGAAACAGATGAGCATCTTCTCTGGTGGGAATAGATCATGGCTATAGCATCCAGCCTGAAGGATCTGTGAGGGGGAATAGGCTTTCTGGCTGGGCACTTCAAAAAAAACCAAAACAACCCAGCCAAAAAAGGGACCTAAGAGGATTAAACAGCGTAAAGGTTTAATGCTCCATTCAGAGTTACACAGAGTAAAATGCCATTTACTTTAAAGAGTCTATTGATGGATTTTCTGTCCTGAATCTCAGATCTGAGTGACCTGTCTCCTTGTGCTGGCTTTTGAGAGAGCTCATTAACCTGCAGCCGATGTGTCTGTCCTGTACTTTCCATTAGCGCACTTGAGAAAAAGCCTCTCATTTTAAAGGAACACTCACTTCTCCTTCCTCTGTGTCCCTTTGTGTGCTCACCAGTGAGTCCCAGTTCCGTGCAGGGAGTGTCAGAGCTGCCTCGTGGCCGTGCCCTGCAGAAGGAGGGGTGGTTTTCACTCCGGGCTCTTTGTCCCCAGAGCTGCCACAAGGCAGAGCCCAGCACGCCCCAGCCAGAGCAGCTCGCTGGGATTTGTTCATACTTAGGGCAGCGTTTAAAACCCACCAGCGCTTCAGACGGTATCTCAGCTGCTGTTAACTCTCTTCCAGTCGAATTCCAGAGTGAAGGAGGGCTTTTATCAGAGCTCCCCTTTTAGCCACAGGGAGTATCTCCAGTGCAGCCGTTCAAAGCAACCTCTCAATTAGAGGAAGTGAATCCACTGCTCAGTGCTGGGGCAGCACTTTGGTAATGACACAGTCACAGGCGCTTCGTGCAGTTTTGTGTCCCCACACACACGAGCGGGGACTCTCTTTTTTGCCAGTTTAATAGTTGCTGGTTGGTAATCTTTCTCGTTTCTCTGTCATGCTGAAACACTTCAAGCTGAGGAGTGAAAAAGCAGCTTTTGGTGCCAGCTTCCCTCAAGGTACTCAGTGACAGTGCGTGGGCCCTGCTGTATCCTGGTACTCCTTGCTAAGAGGGGAAAGTACTGATATCTTTGCATATCTAATCCTTAATGGCTGTAAGTGTTTGGCTTCATTAAGTGGCATTTCTGTAAGAACTAATGATTTACACATCGGGGCTTTGCTTCTGTGCAGCCTCTCCGCAGCCAAATTTCTATGTAAAAATATTTTCTAGTTGCCTATGTTACTATCAGCCACTGCTGTTTGTTTACTTTCCAAGCTGTGGGAGGAATACAGCCTCGGAGAAGGGTTAAATCCATCGAAATGCCGAGATGCAGCAGGACTGGTTTGGAAATGATCGAGTGCCATCTGCACACTGGCTGTCAGTTGTTGCTGGGACCTGTTTTTTGCCTCCACTGAACCTTTACTGGTTGTGGTTTGTCTGGCCATCACATGACTTCTCTGAAAATTCCCCCTCCCCTCCATTTCCAGTAAACTGTTTGAACAGGAGTGACTCAGACTGAAACCAGCTTCCCTGTAACCACAGGGCTTGTTAAAGAATTTGTCAACGTGGACTCGAGAGGGTTTGTATTAAACTGAGCTGCAAACCGCCTGCCTTTGGTTGCGTCAGGAGTTCCACCGAGCCACTTCCTGCTCCCCGAGGGCTGCAAGGGGTTAAACCCCTGGATTCTGTGATAGTGACAGTCACACACACACGCTAATCCCATCTTTCCCGGACGTTTCTGAAAAACCCTGGATTGCTTTTCCACATCTTCGCGTGGGGTTGCTCTGTGCAGGAGCAGAACAAAGTCCGTGCCACACCCCGGAGAAGCCAGCGCTGTGTTCTGACACGACACTGACTTCACTCGCGGGGAATGATTAGGCTCAACTAATAAGTGAAATCTCACTTAATTAGCAGCGTTAAAGATGGCCAAATTAAAAACGGATCTCTCCCGTGATTAAATTAACAGCTCCTGTCTGATAAGTTCCTGCTTGAAAAGGCTGCTGGCTTGTTGAATCAACAGCGTTTAAGGGTGCTTGGTACGAGAAAAAAGAAGTTAGAGCAGACCACAAGCAGGTTTTTATAAAGCATTTATCATAAAAATGGAAGGGTCATGCACAATGACTGGGAAACCTTGATTTCTTTTTTTTTCCTTGTTTTGCTTTCCTAAAAATCACTTGTTTAAACTGAACATCAAATTCCACTCGATCCTTCCTCTCGCTCAGCCTTCCAATCGCCCCCTTTCCTCATCAGCTTCCTCTCTCTGTTAATCGTGCTGCACAAGGAGGTTGCTGCTGTGGGTGGTCACCAGGAGGCTGCTCCTCACACCCCGCATTCCTCAACTTTGGTGCCTGTATTTGTTAATAGCTGTAGGGGAGGGCTCGTCCCTCTTTTATGGTGGCCTTTAATGAAACAGAAATTCAGAACTGATCAAACCTTGTTCAGCAACTCCCCAAAAGTGCCGGGGAGTGAGGTGGCAAAGTGACAGTGTGTTTTCACAGATGATATAATGGGCAGTGGATACGCTGAATATCGGCTCAGTTTTGAACTCTTCTCCAAAATTCCCGAGTTTAAAATAAGCTCTGGAATGAGTCAATGACAGCTTTAAATAAGGGAACTTGATCTCGAGCAACTTGCTGAGAAAAGAGGTAGCAAAGAGTTAAAACAGGCAGAGGGTAGACAATGAGAGCTGTGAGTAAGGAATGTGTAAACCACCTCCTGGTTGGATTTCTTTGGGCACTGGCAGGAGAAGGTGCCCACGTTTGTTGCATTCATTTGCACACCTGCTCACAGATAAGGAAGAAACAGCACAGAGCATTGCACTAATTACTAATGGTGACTGGAGATGACTTTTTGAGCATTGCTTTGAAGGGCTCTTTGTGTCCGTTCCCTAAAAAATTGTTTTAATGTTTAGTGTGTAAGTACATAAATCAGAAATCACCCAGGCAGTGAGGAAATCTGGGTTGCTTTGCAACATTTTCGCTCTGTATTAGGCCAGGAGGATTTTGCTCAGTAACAAATCTCTCACTTTGCAACAGAAATGAGAAATAATGTCACCAGGTGTACTGGAAATGCTGGAAGCTGCATTTGCACGGGCGTTGGGGAGAAGCAGAGGGTTGGATTCTGCCATTGGATTTGCATGCCCTGTTCTCTGTGTGTTGGGAATGCTCAACACAAGTTTCTGAGGGGAAAATTTGGCCCTAAATACTTGATATTTCACTCCTTGGCATTCTGAGAAAGACCAATAAATGATCAAAAGCTGGGTCAGAAAAGCTGTTTTAAATATTTTTTTAAGGGCAACCTTCAATAACTGATAGAAATTACTTATAGCATCATAATCAAGAAAATGGCTGGGTTTTTTTCCCCCCTGGTCCAGACACTGTTTAAATATCTGTGTTGTACAAGAGTCTGGTATGCAGACCACTTCTCTGAGCTGTCTGGGAACCTCTGTCCCTTCCACGGAGAACAGGGGAGAGGTTGCACATCTG
Source organism: Mohoua ochrocephala (assembly GCA_013398855.1). Classification (NCBI taxonomy): domain Eukaryota; kingdom Metazoa; phylum Chordata; class Aves; order Passeriformes; family Acanthizidae; genus Mohoua; species Mohoua ochrocephala. The sequence goes on along the minus strand of VZTA01023739.1, from coordinate 293,054 downwards.
GGCTGAGAGGGACGACTTGTGTGTGCTAAAGGCTTTGTCAGCTGTGTCAGAAGTTCCTCACTTCGATTCTATTTTAATCCTTAACTGATGTCTAAGTCTCGTGTGGAGAAACAGTATTTTTTTTAGCTGATGGCTTTGAGTTCTCAGGTTTGTCAGAGATCGAAAATGTCAATTTTCGTGACTGGTTTATCAAAAATTCCTTCCCGGCAATGTCTGGATCTTAAACCGCCTCAAAACAGGGCTCGATGCTTTAGAATGGATTTTTTTTAAATCAACAATGTCCTCGAACTGGCCGAGCTGTAGCCACAATAACTGATTGCAGTTGTAGCTTTGAGATAAATGAGCAGCTGCAGTGGGGTTTGGGGGAGTGCTGGGATGTTCCTTCATTCCACTCCTCTCCCTGCCTGTGGCTGTAATATCTTGTCATGGAATCACAGAAAAAGTCACCTTGAAAGGGACCCGAGGCAGTTCCTAGTCCAACTTTTTTTTTTCCTAGTCCAGCTCAGGTTCCTCAGGGCGTTGTCTGGGCTGGTCCTGGAGCCCTCCAGGGCTGGAAGCTGCACAAACCTCCCTGGGAAATCTCCTCCAGTGCCGCTGACATTCCCACTGACAGCTCCCTTCCCTGAAAATGGGTTGCAGGATCTGCTCTGCCAGGTCTCCGGCGAGATGTGAATAGAAAGTGGTTGTTCAGCAAGGAAAGAAATCATTTTATTTTGAGTTTTTGTGCAGGGCTGTAAAGCTGCAGAGTGTCGAAGTGGACACGTCGCTGCTCTGAGGAGCAGAGGTGGCAGGGGATGTGGTTAAAGGGGCTACAGCTCTGCAGGACAGATCTGATAAGGCTGAAAGGACACGCTCCTTCCTCTTCCTTTAGGCTGTTTCCTTTAATTGTGTCTCATTCTTTACAAAATTTCTTTATTCTTATGGTGTGCGAAGCAGAAGGACTTTTTATACAGAAGTCTGAGGGTTTCAGTTCTAGTTGTGGAAAAGGCTGGCATTAAATTCAGGTTATAGAGCTCACTGAGCCCTATAATCCGTGCTCCTTTTGGCATTTCCCTTCTGAACCTGAGTGTGGTGTTGGATTGTAACAGGCTGAAATCTTGAAATTAAAGCTCCTGAGGTGGAGTTTGTTGTAAAGAAACCTTTGCTGGTTCTTCCCTTGAGAAGGGGGAGGGAAATAAAAAGTTCCTACCGTGATGCAGATGATTAATGAAATGAAGAAAATACCTGGAAGTTCCTACTGGAACTAATGGACTGATCTAGAGCTGGTTGACTTCATTCCTGCTCCTGTTAATGGGGAGATCTTATTTACCGTAAAATGGAGCCATAATTTGGAAGTTTCACACTTTTACTCCAAGACAGGCTAAACTGAAATGACCACAGAAAGCCAAGCCTACTGTTGGGATGGACACTTTGCTCTGTTGTCTCTGCTCCCACAGGACCTGCAAAGGTTTCAGCTCCTCACACGACTCTGTGGCTTCTTTTGTCTGTCTTTTCTAACATCACTTTTAAAATCTGCTAGGAGGACAATGGGTTTAATTGCATTTTCTATAGAAAAACTTCAGGTTTTCTGACCCAAGAACTAATTGTAGTTACGCGTGTCTGAGTTTACGAAGTCCCAAAGATTATCATCCTCCTGATTGTCTCTGGATTGCAGCATCACCCCTTAACCTTAACATGCAACCAACCTCAGGAATCTGAAGACAAACAGATGTGGAAATAAATCCCTCGCAATCTGTGTCCAGCATTCTCGTCCTCAGAATGGCCAGTAGAAAAATCCACCTGTAGGTTTAATTTCTTGTTGACTCGTGTTGTCTATAATATCTGCTGTATGTTCATCCTTGGCTACAGATATTCTGAATATTGAAATCTTACCAGTTTCAAGCCCTCAGATCTCCAGCACAGCCTGTTTAATGAGGCTTTGTGGGTGCTGCTCTCTTCTTGGCACAGTTCTTTGGGAGAAGCCAAGACTGTTTTATTGCTGTTTGGTCGCCTTCATCTTGTCCTTTTTAAAGCTGTTTTCACGTTCAACATCAACGTCTTTTTCTCTTGCAGCTTTTCCATGATTACTCAATTCCTTTTCCAGAATTTAATGTCTCAGAAAACCCAGACTTCTCATGAAGTGAAACTGATTTAGAATCTGGAATGTCTGCCCTATGCCTGTTGTGTGTAAATCCCTTTCTTTCATCAAACTTTAGTGCTTGCTTAGTTCTGCCACCATCCCTTCACTGCTCTCAGTAATCCTTGAAGACTTTTTCCATCTTCCTCTTTTGGGGGTCTGATTTCCCAGACAGGGCCTTTCTTTCCCAGATTTTTGGGTGATAAGGAAGTTCAAACCTTACCCCTCACACCCTCTGCTCTCCAGGCATCAAGAGGGAAATATCCCCTTTTGGTTTGCCCCTGGTTTGCATTTACCTGGGAGGTATTTTTGAGAGAGCTGGAACAAAGAGCCACGAGCCACTATCACAATATCCCTGCTTGTAACTTACTCACGAGATCCGTTGCCTCTGATGTTTTGGGGAGGGTTGAGGAGTAGTTTTTGGTCAGGGAGTGATGAACCATTTGCAGGGATGTGTTGTGACCTCCCAGCCTTAGGTGCCTCTCTGGCTCCTTTGCAACTGCTCCTCTGCAGCCAATGCATTATTCCAAGGAGTTAATAATTCTTCCCAGTGCCCTGAAATCCTGGAATCCATTGCCTGACCACAAATGGTCATTCTCCCATAAGCTGTGTTTGATTCCATTGTGTTGTAACAGAAAGCCAGAAGAAACAAAATACTGTGCAGCTCATTTTTAACATAACTCGGATTTTTACATAAAGAGGGGCCCTGTCTTTGTAGGCAGCTCTTTAAATGTTAAGGAATCTATAATTTTGGTGATCTAAGTGGTAGCTCCAATCTTTGGGGGGAAAAAAAATGTTCTCCTCTTGAGATGATTATCTGGATAATTAAACTTTTTTATTATAACAATAATAGAAATAATGCTCATCTTTATGTTAAATCTCCCAGTATTACCAATGTATTTGTAAACTGCTCGAGGTATTTACAGCAGAAAAGAAATGGGAGAGAAGAGAAGGTTTTCCAGGCCTCAAATCCCTGGAATCTGGATGGTGTTTCTCAGAGATGGAGCTGGGATGTGATGGGAGCCATGGGTGCTCCTGAAATCTGATTGCAACTGTTAGAAAAGGAGCTGTCACATTGCATAATCTGTGCAGGCTTCAGAGAACAGAGCTGTGGAAGCCTTACAGGTTTTCTCTGTGGGATTCAGCCCAACTCTGATTATTCAGAGCTCCTTGGTTACCTCCAGCTACTCCTGTGGATCCATCAACCAGCTCTGCTCTTGCAGAGCAAGAAAAAAAGAGGCTTCACAATTTCGGTGGGAACAATTAATTGAAATTAATTACAGAGGGAAAAGAGGAAAAAATGATTTATTAAAAACTTTTTTTTTTCCTTGAGCTTGTTAGTTAAATCTGGTGAGCTGCTTGTTCTTCCCTCACATTCAGAGGAGCTCACCAACTTCACAGTGAAAGGAGAAAGAAGAGAGAGATTGAATTATAAATGGAAAGGAAATAAAACAGAGAGATGGGACAAAGCCTTGTAATTTAGACAAGGACTTTTCCAGGGATAAAAGGTCCATATTTACACAGAGCTGCTCCTCAGGGCCTATTGAAAGGAGGAACACTGTGGCAGAACATGTAAATTCTCTTTACCACCCCTTTAGGTGTGGAGCTTTGGGAGGGTTTTTTGTCCTGTGGAGCCAACTGGGGTCCATCAAATGATGAAAATTTCTCTTTTCCCGAGGCTGAGCAGATCCAGGACAATTCCCCCCGAGCTGCCAGCCGGGCCTGGGGAATCATCCCTGACCTTTCCGTGCCTCTTGTTCCCAGCCCAGTTCTTGGGATCTGATGATTAACCCAATGAAGTCATGTTTAATCATTTAACCTTCCTCTGCCTGCACTGTGGCACTCACAGGAAATCTATTTCCAAACCCCAAAAAATAAATCATCTTTGAAAGGGACACAGTGAGCTAAAGCATCCTGAAATGTTATAAAGAATGAATCACAATTAGCTGAGAGGCCAGTCCAGTCTAGAAACTTTAATTTGGGGGGAAAATGGTTTGCCTGTAAGTAACTGAACTTTTGTCTTTTTTCATATATATATATAAATAATATTATTTTTTAAAGCAGTAAGTTATGAAAGTTATTTTGTTTTATTTCAAATGCTTAAAGAAATAGAGAAAAGATTGTTCCCCGTGCAGGCTTTAGAAAAGAAAAAAAAAAAAAAAATCTGTTGTGAAATAGGTAAAAGTTGTGAAACTGGGGATTGTATTCTCGGAGAAATGAAACTTTTAAGGCTTTTTTATTGTTGCAGATGTCGCAAAGATTTGTCAAACAAAATTTAAGGAAGGAACCAAAGAGAAATAGTTCTGAACTTGTTTTCAGAGAGTAAATGTTGAGGCTGGAATTCATAGTTTTGTTGCAACCCTGGTAGGTTTATTACCCTGCAAATTGTTCATAGCTGTGATTACATTAGACCATAGAAAATAGGTTTAAAAAAAAAAAATCTTTAATTTGTCTTTTGGCTTATCTGGAAAATTTGAAGAAAGGAAGACAAATGACAAATTCCCGAGTGAAATTTTTACAACTTAAAATTGTGCTTTCCATGAAGTACTTTGTGATGGACAATGTAAAACCAAAGCTTAACAAAGAAACAAGCTGAGTAATAACTTTATTTTTTAAAGTTACTAATTAATAAGGTGAGAAAAATTGCTCCAGCATTGAGTTTGGTTCAGGTTGGGTTTTTTTCTGAGACAAACTTGTTACACTTTTTTTAAAGCCTTTCATCATTAGTTGTATAATGTTTTATATGTTTTTAGCTGGAGGGGAAATATTAGTTTCAAGGCAGCCTTGAATTTTGCAGCAGTTGAGAAATGTGGGTGAGGAAAGCTGGTTCTTTTTAAGAAATTTGGTTGAAAATGGTGCACTGTGCTTACCCTCAGTTAATACAATTTATATCTAATTATAATAATATATTTTATTAAAGCAGCTGTGCTGCAAATATTAATTTAAAGGTCATTTACTAGAGAGTTTATTCCCAATTCCAGCTTGTGAAAATGAATACAACAGTGCATTAGCAGCACAGTAAAAGATAATGGGGGAATAAATTAAAATCAGAATAGAAACAACTTCCATGCAAATAAATCATGGAGCCATTTGAATAATTGTCTTGGAGTGTTTTATTTTAAAGATACTTTGCCACGAGATTTATGGAGCTGTGAGCAAAAATATTTATTGGCTTATAAAAGTGAAAATATTGCTCCAACCCCATGAGCTTTGGGAAATGGGGGAGAAAATAGGAACTGAAAATGTCCTGGTCACACTGAGCTCTGTTCCAGAAATCCCTGAGGAAGGAACTATTTCAGGACACCTTTCCCAAGGACAAAATCTGGTTTAGCACTTTCTGGTGTTAAATTAATTGGTAAAGAAATCCTGAGGACTGATTTTCACTCGTGTGTTTGCCTGGGGAATTGGGAGAGCTGTCGTTTTCCTTGGGGAAAATCCTGGGTGTTTTATTCCCTCCGTCCTTGGCAGCACATCCCAAATCCTGAGGGGTCCCCCAGTCAGGGATCTGGGATCCCCTTTTTGGGTTCTTTGTTTCCTTGGAAATAACCACGAGGGAATTGCAGTCGGAGCAGGAACTGCCCTGGATGTCGCAAGATTTTTTGGGCTTGGTCGTCTGTAAATTGTTGTGTTTTGTTGTTTATAACAATTTGTGTCAAAATTCGCTCTTTTAATGAAAAAAAAAAACAACAACAAAAAAAGAAAAAATTAATTTTACTTTCCAGATTGTTTCCTCTCAGAATAAGCTCAGGGGTTTGGTGTCACTGGGAGCAGGTTTAATCCCTCCTGTTCTGTGTGGATCCTATGAGTTCAGTGGGAAAACATCAGGAAAAATTTTCATTAAAAGAGTGAATATTTGATCTCTTTCATTTTGTAATCACGATCCCGAGGTGTAACTTCTGGTCAAAATGTGCAAATTCACCCTTAAAGAATATTTTAGAGGGTTTTAATATTCCCCTGTGGTTCAAAATGTCCCACTGTGAGATTTAGGAAATCTCATTTCTTTGGCATTTTTCTTTCAGTTTTAATGTGAGTTATTTTTACAGACATTAAATTCAATAAATAGAATTATTCTGACTAGAGTAATCATTGGTTTTTTGGGGTTTCTTTTAATTTTTGAATTGAGAATTTAACTGTTTGAGAGCACAGTAATGGAGAAAAGTTACTCCTTGAAAAAGGGGTGTAAAGAGAAGCAAATGGTCTCATCATAGATCTGTTATTTTTTTAATCTACCACAGAAAATTTTGTCAATTCTACAGCTCAAAATTTTAATAATATGCAAGAACATTGTCAAATAATTGTAGTTTTCTTGCATTGGTGTGTAGTATTTAAAGTTTCAACAGGACTTTACCAAAGTTAAAATTGCATAAATGTAATTTTTCTGGATTACACTGTAGTTGCTTTAATCAATAATTAATGGTATTCTAAATTCTACAATTCAGTAGTACAGGGTGGAATTTAGAATATCATTAATTATTGATTGAAGTAATTTCCTTGTGTAATTTACTGCATTGCTCCTGGAAAATCAGAATTTTATTGCTTATTTGTAGGTTTTTAAAAAGGAGTGAATAATTATTTTTTAATGTTTGCTATTCCCAAGGATTCCCAGCTTTCTGTATCTGTTGGGGCCAATCCTGAGCAGGGAGCACTGACCTTGCTTTTATTTTTCTGGACAGTCTTGCTTCGAAAGAATTTTATCTCCTGTAAATTCACTTCTCCCATTCAAACAAACTGCTTGTGAGAATCTTTATTTTTGCTTTTTTAATGGCTTTCCTGGGTGTTTGGCAAATTCTGAGACTCAGGAGTGAGGTCTGATCACAAAATAAAAGGAGGCAGCTTTGTACAGAACAGCTCCAGTCACAGGGGCTGCACCTTCCCTGCTTTTAAAGTCATTTAGGCTCAACTTTGTGGATTTTAATGAATTTTACAAGTCTGTTGTAGGCAGTACCTGGAATTGGCTGTTTTGATTGAGATCCTGGGTTTGGGAGAACAGATCTAAGGATATAATGGGATTATTGTGCTCTTTCTGTTGTCAAAAAGTACCTTTTGAAACACTGGAAGTGGCACTGAAGGATTTAATTCCCTCTGCTTGTTTAAGGAATAAGGTATAAGCAGCACCAGCATTCCAAAGATACGGGGAAATAAATACTGGAAAAGTTGTTTCCATAGCAGTGGGAGCTTAGTGCCACTCGCAGGGTTTTGAAAAACAAAACTCAGTGGATGTGGGTGGTCAGATTTCCACCCTGAGCACCACGACTGTCCCTCTAAACTTAAGGTTTCAAACTGGCCTTTTTGGTTTAAAATTTCTCCCAATTCCTAGCTGGGAAATCCTGGAAATCACACACGTTCTGAGCCCTGTTCACGTGGGGTTTTCCTCATTAATGCCTTTGTTTTCCTGTTTGCAGGACTTTGCTTCCCGGGCTAAACTGGCTGTGCAGAACCTGGTGCAGAAGGTTGGGTTCTTTGGGATCCTGGCCTGTGCCTCGGTGAGTTTTTCCCAGGAACGGGGGGATTTATGGGCACAAACAGCAGCTTGGTTGTATTGCCACGGAATTAATTTTTGTTTGCAGTTTCTGTGATCTCTGTGGTGCTCAGGGAAACAAAATCTGCTGGAATTGTGTTGTGATTTCTTTAGGTGTTCGTGTATTGTATCTGACGTTCTTGACACCTTCAAATCCAGAGGTGTGCATGGATTGGAGAGTGGAAAACCACTCCAGAAACCCTGATTAGGGTGTCTACCCCTTGCAATCCTCCCAAATCTGCTCTTTGGGTCATTAGGAACCAGAACAAGGAAGCAAATTTCAGTCATGGCTGTGGAGCTACAAACTGCTCGTGGCCTTTTTCATCAAGAGGTGAAAGGAGCATCTCCAGTGATGCTATTTTAGGTTTTGAGCAGGATAATGCTCTTCTTTCAGAATAAAAAAAAAAAAACCTGGAGGTTTAAATCTCTCTCTGGAACTGGGAGGAATGGTGTGCCTTGTTCTTCATCCCACAGGCAAACTGTGGGATGTGATTGCAGTGAAGGGGGAGAGTGTGGGACTCCCCCCAATCCCATTTTTCTGGAATAACCACAGCATTACCCAGCTGCTGAGGTTTTCACTCCACACTTGTCCAGCATCTCTTGGTTTCCTGAACTGTAAAGATGACACAGCCAGCTGCTTGCTCAAATGTAGGTAACCTGTGTTAGCTGGAGGGAATTAATCTGATGGGAGTTGCTGACATAAAGCTCCTGCTCATTAATCCTTTGAACTGTCCTAATGTTTCGAGTGGAGTTGTGGCCTACGAGCTGCTCCTTAAATCCTCCCAGCCAGGGAGCTCTCAGGGTGCTGCTCCCTGCTCTGACTCAGTGTCCTGGGAGACATCCCTGCCCCGTTCCCTGTTCCTGCGTCACCCCCACGGCTCGGAGGTGGCAGGGATGAGTGCCTGGGCAAGGTGGGGAAATGGAGAGCAGGAGGAAGGAGTTGTAAACACGAGGGGTGGCTGTAAACACCCCGCAGTCCCTGCCCAGTAATATTTAAACATTTGCTTAACTTCTTCCCCGCTTTTGCTGCCCAGGCCTGAGCTCCAGCTGCGCTGGGGGAGGGATGAGGAGCCACCAGGGCACAGCTGAGGGTTTGTAAATGTGCTCACACAACAACTGCAGGAGAAAGGGAGCGGTGAAAGGTTCCAGAGGCATCGGAAAAGCAGGGATGCAGAGCTGTCCCTTGGTGTGGCACCTCTGGGTGAGGAAGGGGGACCGAGGCAGCCCCCCACGTGTGTTCCTTGCATTTGGCTGTGCCCCCACGAGCCCCAGGGCTTTGATTCAGGGCTTCTCTGGCTTCTTGCTGCTTCTCTGTGCACTACCAGGTGTCTCCTCTGCTTGCCTCCCTTAAAGTTGTGATCTTACTTCTGGAATTCAGGCAGAGTTTTATTTGATGTGTTTTTTACGACTGGAGAACTTGCTGGTGAAGTGGTAATGACTGTCCCAGCTGTGGGTCCTTGTCTGTTAAGTGGTGACTTCTAAATGCTGCATAAAAACACCATCAGATGGAAATTAAAAGTCTGCAAGTTTATCCAGTGAAGTCAACTGACTGTCGTGTTGTTTAGTGGCAGTAAGGAAGTCAGGATTGTCTGGAGCTTATTTCTATATAAAGGCAGCTCTGGGGAAGGAACAAAGCAAGAATCAGCCCCGAAGTTCCTCCCTGTGACTTGTGAGAATTTGCCCTCTTTGTGGGCTTTTTTGGGCAACTTTGAGTAACGAGCACAGAGAAAACCTCCCTGGCTGCCCAGACAGTTCCTGGGGACCTGCTGAGTAACTTCTCACTGTGGTGTGCTCAGAGGCACCCGCAGCACCCCTGCCCCAAACTCGCTGCAGGGATTCAAATGTTCTGTGAACCGACAAAAGAACCCTCAGACCGAGCAGCCAGGAACAGAACAAGGAAGCAAATCAGCAGCCTTGGCTCCCAGGAGCAAAACGCTGTGGCTGTGGAGTCAATAATTGACCAGCTCCTGTGCCCAGAGCAGCTGTCCCAGGTAGGGAGGGAGCTGCTGCAGCCGAGGTGGAGCTGCTCAGGGACCGTTCCGGGGCACGATTAGAGCCCGTTTCAGATTTCTTCCTCTGCAGGTGCTGTTGTGGCTGCTCATAAATCTGAATCGCTGCTCTCCAGCAGCCCGGTGCAACCCTTTCTCACACATTGCAGGCTTGGTGGCAGAGTGTCCTTTATTCTTTCCCAGTGTACACTTTTTATTTCTTTCTTCATGTCCCAAAACACCACCAGTGCTGCAGTTTGTCACCCCACGCTGCTCCTGGGAGTGACCCTGCTCAGACACTGCCCCTGAGCTCCAGGCTGAGAGGGAAAGGTTGGAATTCGGATACTTTCTTGGTCTCATTTCAGAAATATTTTACAGATAGTATCACAATACCAAAAGTCAGGCCAACAGTTTAATAATAATAAAAAATTCTTTTAATTTTAAATGAAATGCATATGCTTAATAAAATCTAATCAGTGCTTTTAAACTGGATACATATGACTATAAATGCCAGTTTTTAATGCAGTTTCTCAGCTGGAAGTCACTGGGGATCAGTTGGAACACTGGCTTCCAAGAGTGATGTGCTTGTCAGGGAGAAAATTTGATAAATCACTCAAAATGGCTTTGCTGTGGTTTCTGTGCATTTCACATGGAAAACTTTTCATTGGCTTTTTTCAGGATCCAGGGGTAAGGAGGGACCATGAGAATGGAATTGTCTGGGACATTGTCTAGCTGAATCCCAGAGACTTAAGTTATGTGGTGCGACATCAACATTTTTGTAACTATTAAGACACGAGAGTTTTGGATCAGATCGGAGAAGGGGAAACTGTTCATTTTTCAAAATTTCCAAGTGTGTCCTGTTCCTGTCCGTCCAACGTGTGCTGCAATTCACGAACCTCTTTCCCTTGCACTCCACAGATCCCAAACCCCCTGTTCGACCTGGCTGGCATAACTTGTGGCCACTTTCTGGTTCCCTTCTGGACCTTCTTCGGTGCAACCTTGATTGGAAAAGCCGTGATTAAAATGCACATCCAGGCAAGTGCTGCCCCTCCCTCGGGGCTGGGGGGGGGTGGTGAAACCTTTGATTCTTTCCCTGCCTGTTCCACTGTGTTCCTCGGGAATGAATCCTGGAGTCTCCTCGCCCGACCTGAAGTAATGGAAATTAATTTGGTGCGAGGGATTTACAATAAAGGAGCTGCTGGGCTCCTCCAAACTGAGGCAAGTGAGTAATTTATAGCTGCTGACCCGCTCAGGAAATTGGTGGTTAGCCAAGGTATTTACCTAGGGCCTGTACCAGACTGCCAGGGCTCCCACTCAGAGTGAACTCGCCTTTTTGGTAACAAACACTCATTTGCACTTTGAAATGCCCTTTTTAGCTCGCTTGAGAAAACCCCACTGAGCCCTGAGGGGCTGGGCCAGCCCAGCCTGGGCGGATTTGCCACAGTTTTGGGGCCGGGGCAGCGATTTTTGGTGTCCCAGGCCAGGTCACTTGGAAAGGGCCTGGCTCTGGTGGGCCCCGTTTTTCCTGCTCGCTCAGGGCCGTGCCAGATGTGCTGAGTTTGACAATCCAGTTGTTTTCACAAAATGTTGAGTTTTGCTTGTAAGTGCGTCACCGTTTGGTCCAAGGAGAGATGAAGTTTTGATTCCCTGGAGGATTTTCTGGTGTGGTCAGGGCTGTATCATGAACTACGTCTCTGTTTGGGATGTTTTCAGCTGAGTTTGGGTTTTTACAGTGCCTGTGCCTCTGTTGTTTGGAAATCTCTGCTGTGACTCCCATCAAAATAGCAGAAGCTTTTAGTAGAAAATAATTTGTGTTACAGCCTCATCAAGCTGCTTTAAAAATCTTTATTTTGCCCTAAACACGAGCTTTTTTCTTCCCATCATTTTTTAAACGGTTGTTTTATTTTGCCCAGTGCTTAAACAGAAAACAATAAATAGATTTGGAAATTCTTCCATTTCCTGGGATAGAACAGCCTTTTCTCCACGCTTAATTTTTTTATTATCTGAATTTTCTTCTGCTTTTAAATCCGTGTGTTGCTCAAATGTGTTCTGGCAGCACAGAAAAGTGAAATAATATTAGATCAATATTCCTTTTATTATTTTAATTGCCTCGTTCAGCTACCACAGTGTTTGCTGTGTAATTTATAGTGCTCCGCACTCACATCCCGTGTAAGTGAAAAAACATTTCCCAGTGTCTTGTACAGTTGGTAAATCATCTGATTTTGTAATAGGCTCAGCTTTTAGCATTCTCTTTTTCGAGCACACCCTTGTGCAATAGCCTTGATTTTTTGGAGTGATCTGGCTGGACTTGGAATTTAGGAAATGTGAGAGTCATGGAAAAGGCTTTTAATGCAATGTTCAGACAGGAAGTGAGTGACTGGTGCAGTGGCCATCCCGGGGCTGCTTTGAACTGGCCCCTTCCTCCGGACCACAGGAGCTTTGAGCTGGAGTCACAGCCCTTGTTCCCAGCCTGGGGAGGGCAGCTCTGCTTAGGCCAGGCTTAAATGGGTCTGAGGAGGCTGTGGGAGCTGTGTGTACCCTCAGCTGCCGCTCACAGGCCGCTCACTCCTCGCTGGCAAACAGGACAAACGTGCAGAGCTGTTTTAACAACATTTTGAGTGGTTTTAGAAGGGGTAAAGTCATGGGCATTGAGCTTTGCTGCGAAATAAGATGCGTCACAGCAGTTTTTAGTTGAAATGACTCTGTTCCAAACAGTCTGGTTTATCACAGACACTCACAGGTGCCCAAAAGGCTCGCTCTTTGTTCTTCACGGAGTATTTTTTGTTGTTTCTGTCTGAATCAGGGGAACTAAAACACATTATTTTTCCCTCCTGCGATCTGGAAGCCCACGTGTTTGTGCGAGGGGCTGTGAATTTCTCCGGCTGTTTTTCCATTCAGACATTGTTGACGGAGTAAAGTGACCTTGAGCTTCTGGGAATGGGAGTTTGGGGAGGATGAGAATGGGCAGCAACAGGCTACAAAAACACTGCAAGAAATGCAAACCGTGAGGAAAGAGAGGCATAAAACGAGCAGCTTTTCTCTCTCCTGCCTCTTTTTGAGGAGAACGTTGAAAAATAAACGAGAGGAGGGAAAGCTGGGTAGGAGCTGCTTGGGAAGGAACACAAAGTGTCCCCCCATTGTCTGTGCTTCCCCTCGGCTCCAGGCTTTCTGTAACTGCTCTTTTCCTTCCTACAGAAACTCTTCGTTATTATCACGTTCAGCAAACACATCGTGGAGCAGATGGTGGCCCTCATCGGGTGAGTAATTCCCAGCACAGTAATTAATACCTGCACCCATTAAGTGGAAAAGTACTGGAGGAGCCAGCTCGGATGTGCTGAGCTCGTGCTTTGTTCCAGGCTTAGCCCCACGCAGAGTTTAGGTCTCGTTTGCAGCTCCTCTCCCGAGTCCTTGGAGAAATTTGTTGGCCCTGAGGCTCAGGGTTGTGGGATCAGCACTGAACCTTCACCCCAAAGCAGGATCCAGCTCTTCCACTCACAGATCTTTGCATTTAGAGCTGCAAAGGGGCTCTTTGCCCTGCATGTTCTGCAGAGGTGTAGTGTGATCCTATGGCAAAAAATGAGAAAGTTTCTAGAAAATTATATTTATAGAAAAAAAACCATAGAATCCTGTGATTCCCTATTAAAAACCTGAGATTTTTATGCAGTGTTCCAGGATGAAAATAAACATCCTCCTTAACTGGAACTACTTTATACATTTACAACATGAAATCTCTCATAAAACATCAGAATGAGGAATTTGGTGTGTGGAGTTGGATCCCCATTCTGTTCAATTTGGTAGAAATGGGTTTTCATGGATAAAGTGTCCTGATTTTGAAGTTTGGTTTATTTTTTCCTGAGTTCTTTAGTAATTGGTGCCTATTATATTTTTTTAATTAAAGTCTCGGTTTAAAACAAGAAAACTAAGCAAAACCTCAGCTGGCAGCAGTTGAGGGGGGGAATAGACAAAAACCAGATTTACACTGATGAAGGTGGGACACTGAAGGGGAAGTGTTGGATTTATTTGCCTCACTTTTTACCTGCTCAGTCGTGAAATTCTGTGTCATTTTCAAATCCATTGTTGATGTTACCCTTCCCTGTCAGATAATGCAGCAAACACCATCAAACCGTGCAGGAGTTTCATAAACTGCTTGGATGCAAACAAAGGATGCAATTTAATGAATTTAAATGTAGGCAGCTGCATCAAATCCTATGGATTGCATCAAAAATTCCCATTTAATTGTTCAGAGTGGGGTGGAAGCTCCTGCCTGTTCTCAGGGCACGGATGGATTCAGGGATGCAGGGTTGGAGTTTTCAAGTGTGAGTCTCTAACGTGGAAATGCAAAGTTTTATTGTCAGAGGGGTTGGGGGTTTTTAAACTGAAATGAATCCAACCTAATCTAAATCCATAAAATAAATTCCAAGGTGTTTCTGCTTCTCCAAGGTCTCTTCTCTGGGGCAAATGGATATTTTGCTACCCAAAGTGTAATAACTATTTTCACATAAAAGCCACACTCCTCAAGAGAAGTTTCAAGGGAGGAATGTCTGGAAATAATTCCTTTTAAAACAAAACCCCAAGCAGGGATGCTGTGCAAAGAAAAGGAGTGTCAGAAGAACCTTGCAGGGCATTTCACTGATGGAACAAATCCTGGCTTTATTATTCCTGATCTTCTGCTCGAGCATCTGCTTTGTACCAAAACTCACAATTAATTTGTTGCTTTGAACACTGTTTTAAAGAGGGAGGGAGAGGGAAAAATGTGGTTTCTTTTAAGCATCCCGAGTTTTTCTCAGTATCAATCACTCCAGACAGTTTGATCTGCCCCTAGCTCAGGTACATTTCCAAGGATTTACTCTCCTGTGGATGCTCTGAGCCAAAACCAGTAGATTTTTCCTACTTCATCTGTCTCGGAGATAATTTTGCATTGAATTACTTCGAATGCATTCACAGGAGCTCTGCTGGATTCGGGTTTTATTGGAGGGTTGATGTCAGAGTTAAAAAATGTTCCTGGGAGACAGTGAGATTTTTGGAATGTCCCGGTATCCTTGACTTTTCTCAAGCTGTCTCCAGCATTACCTCATCAATTTCTGTTTGAGTGGAGCCTCAAACATGTTAAACAATACCTTGCTCTAAAAGCCCTATTATTGAATTAAAACAGAGCTCTGTTTAATGGTCAGTAACTTTATTTTAATCAAATTCTATTCACCACAATGACTTTAGGCTTTCTTTGTCTGGGCTGTTGCTCTTACACAATGGGAAATATCTGAGCACAATACCTGAAATTAATGAACATACTGATATCCAGGATAAATGGAACCTAGACACGAGATTAAGTTGCGAGATAAAGTCTGAGAATATCTGATTTTATAAGCCAAGGAGAATTTCTTGACAATTGTGTGATTTTTAATCAAAAAGCAAAACTGATTCATGTGCAGACCTTGCTCTTTGTTGTCACTGCACGCTGCTGGGTCCCACAATGAGCCTGCCATAACCAGGCTGCTTTAATATCATTTAATTTGATTTTACAGTTTTGTCTAGGTCTCTGTTGCAAACAGATCATAAAATACTTTTGCTATTAATTAAATAAAAAAAGGAAACGGAAAAGAAAATGTGGCAGGAAATTAAGAAGCTGTTTACAGAAAAATTTTAAAATTGTTTAGAATTTTTTAGTGGTAGCTGGAGAACAAAAACAGGACAGAGGGCGAGTGGTGGCAACAAACCTTGTTGGGAATGAGGGAGATGAGTGGGTTTGAGAAGTGGGGTTGCTGTGAGGTTGAAATCCAAGCTGAGGAGCATTTCCAGAGGTGCTGGAACTCACTGGGGCTGGGAATTTCCAGCCTGTTCCACCAGTTACTGCCCTGAGTTGTTTTGCTGGTGCCTCAGTGCTGGGAGAGGATCCTGCTCTCCCCAGGCTGGGTCACCTCCCTGAGCTTTGGTGAGGGAAGATGCTCTGGAGGAGTTGTGTGTTCTGTCCCTTCAGGAGGACTTTAATGCTGATTTTAGGCCAAACCCAGGTCAGATATTTCATTGTCGTGTGTGTTGTGGGGTGTTTTGGCTCCTCAATCTTTCTGTTCCTATTTTTTACCTACAGCTGCAGGGCTGTTTGTGAAGTCACACTGTGCACAGTGCTTCAGAGCAGGATGGTGTTTTCTGGGAAGTGGCAGCTTTAAATGTGGATTAAGAATTCCCAGAAAACTCCTGAAGAAGTAGTTCTCACAGCACACACCATCCACAAAACCGTTGCCATCCGTTCTGGTGGGAAATGTTCAGAAAGAAAAAAAATAATCTGCGTTTTATTAGGGAATAATCCCACCCTGCAGGCAGAGATTCCCTCTGGCCGTGGTTGACGAGGAACTCCTGGGCTGCAGTGTCTGGGATTGTTCCTCTGAGAGGTGCCCAGGTGCTGCACCAGGGCTGGATCCTGCAGCAGCAGCAGGGAATTTTACCTGTAGTGAATCTGAATCCCAGAATGGTTTGGGTTGGGAGGGATCCTAAAGCCCATCCATGGCAGGGACACCTTCCACTGTCCCAGGCTGCTCCCAGCCCTGTCCAGCCTGGCCTGGGACACTTCCAGGGATATGAGGCAGCCACAGCCTCTCTGATGCCTTCTTAAAATTAAGACTCATCTAATTCAGTTAATTACTGAGTGAATAAACTGATCTGGAGTTAAAACAGAAGCCGGTGAGATTTTGCTACTTTGATTTTTAAGTCCCTTGCTCGGTGCCTTGTTCTGTGGGTGTCACCTCTGAGAATCCAACAAATCCACCCAAAAATATCAGTGCTCCTCAAGTGTCCTTAACCCAGTGGAACAGCTTTCCACCCTTCCAGGCTCTGCAGGCCAGTGAGAGTGATTGCACAGCTGAAAGAAAAGCACTTTTTTGGTCACAGGTACTGGAGCTGTTGCCTGGACAAACCAGTTTGCTGCTATTTCTTGTGCCATAATTCTTCGCTTACAACTTAATCTCAGTTGATGCTGGTAAAGGGAGCGTGGTGTTCCTTTCACCAAAAAAGCACGAATGAGATCATGGTGACTGATGTAACTGGAAAGTTTGCTTAAAGATTGTTGGGGGGTTTTGAGTCAAAAATAATTTACAATACAGGTTTAGGTTATTTCTTTAGAACGCAAGGCAAGAAGTGATAAAGGGACAACCAGAAATCTTGTCCTGGGGTGGGAAGAGCTGGGCAGTGACTTCACAACCTCCTGAGAAGAATTTTGGGAGGTTAAACCAATACCCCTGGCACTTGTTGGTTCAAAACTCAACAACCTCCCTGCCACAGAAACCTGGGGGATGTGTCCTGGGCACAGCAGAGCAGCTCCACACAGAAATGGCTTTAGTGCCCTGAAAGGGACACAGATGTGGGTGAAATCTGAGGAGCTCTGCTGCTGAAAGCCTTCCAGTGGATCACAACAGAATTAGAAGAGTTTATTTGCAAAAGGCTTGAAGGATTTAACTCTGAATAAGCAAGGGTTTTTTCCCTAAATTGAGTTTTTTAAAAAAAGAATCTTTAAAAAGCAAGCAGAAGCTTCGTTCCAAAGAGCAGCAGCAGCAGCGAGCAGAGCTAAGGACGGGCAGGTCAGAGATGTTGCAATTCCTAATTTTGAAAGCATTGATTTAACATAACAGAATGTCCCAAGGAAGAAAGCCCTGGAGCCTCCTGGGCTGCCGGGGGCATTGGAGCGTGGCTCAGGTGGAAGCCACGTCAGACCTGGGCCCATTTTCGCTTTGTAACCTTCCCCAAGATCTTTCCTTGCTCCATCTCACAAAGCTGCCAAGGAGCCTTTTAACCCCAAAACCTTCCTGTTGATCCTGACCATAAACCAGATTTATTTTCTGCAACTTCAGAGCTCTGGGCACAGAAAACAGCTCAGCTGCAGAGCCGTGCTGAGGCTGGGGGTGGGAGCTGGGGGCTCTGGTTGCTCCTCAGGGGCTGGGGAGCCCAGGTTTGGCTGGAAAGGGAGCTGGGTCCAGCTTTGGGCTGCCCCAGCTCCCAGGATTCAGGTTTTGGGCTGCCCCAGTTCCCAGGTTTCCCTAAAACTAATCCAAGTTTTAGGCAGCCCCAGGTCCCAGGGCTGAGTCAGGCTCAGGCTGAGTCCCTCTGAGTCACTGCAGGGTCCTGCTGGTGGTGCAGCCTCGGGGAAATGGATGGTTTAAATACTGTGAGAATCTTTATCAGCACAGGAAATGACAGCTCATTAAAATACTAACCGTTAAGCCAGTTTAGATCACTGTCTGGAAAAAAATTAACCATTGAAGGCTCAGAGGGCTCACAGGAAGAAAGGTGCCCTGTTTAGACAGGGGACACGTTATGCAAATGAATCAGCTTTGCTAATTTAGTTTGCTAATTGGCCGGTGGCATAAAAAGATTTCCACTGGAATCTATTTTTCAATTGTTCATAAAACAGCTGAGTTCCAGAGAAGTCGATACCACCCTGCCGGAGTGGAACTCCTGAGGGAAGGGTGGCTGAAGTACCCAAATTCGGTGCCCTTTCCTGAATGTTTTATTGCTTTGGAACTTCAGGATGGATTTTTCTTGTGTTCCCCGGGGGGATGGAGAAATGGGAATCTCATAGAGCTGGTGTTGGTGGAATTGTTTAATGATATTTTCTGCACTTGTTGGGAAGGTGAAAGCCTTTGCCTTCCCCCTCTGGCCTGGCTGTCAATAGTGTGATTGAAATAAATTATTTTAAAAGGGATGAAGGTCCGGGCAGGGAGGAGCCCATCCCAGCACGTTCCCTTTCTCCAGGACATCCCTCAGTGCCCCTTCACTCCCTTTTCCCTGCACGGGAGATAATCCCTGGCCTTGGGCAGTGCTGGGCAGTGGCAGCCCCCAGGGATTTGCCTCTTGCTGCTCTTCCCTTGTGGCAAACAGCTTTTCCCTCTTCTCTTCACTTGGAATTGTGCTGGCATTTCCCAAAGGATGCTTTTCTCCCCCAAAAAACCCAAATCTGGGCAAAACCTGCTGGTGTTTGTCCCGAGCCCCTGAGCGTGTGGAGTCTGAGGGAAAAGGGATTTTCCAAGCTGAGGGCTGTGGATATTGGAGGGATTATCCATAAAGTGGGGCCGTGACTCAATATTGCATCACCTTCCCAAGGTGTGTCCGGCCTTGTTTGCACCTTCTGTTCCCCCACGGGGCTCTGGTTTCCCTCCAGGTTAGAATTTCCAGGAGAAAATTAAATTAAATTAAATATTTCCCATGTTTGTGACCCCCCCCAGTGCTCCCAGTTTCCTGAGCATCCCGCTGGGGGAGGGATCCCAGTTGTTCACAGGGGTCAGACTCAGGGCTGGATGCACTGAGGTTCTTATTTACATTTTTAATTTCCATCAGAGCAGCTCAGGGTTAATCAGCTGCCTCAGCATCACTCGGTGTTCGAGGCCTCTTATAAATGGGAAACTTCCATAAACTTTCCAATTTTCATTCATGAAAAATCCCATGTTTTTTTGTTCCCAAAGTTTGAGCCTGCAGTGGCAGCTTCTTTTTTGGGGAAAACACTTGTGAATTCTAACCTTTCCCTCTGGAAAAGTGAACAAATATCCACATGGGCTTTGATAAAATGGCAATTTTGCATCCTCATTTATGGCATGATGGATTTTTTGTGAGATATTGGTGCAATGACACTGAAGGGCAGCATTTGATAGAGACCTTCAGGATTTAGCAGAGCTGGAATTAATTCCCTGAGTGTTCCCAACCTCTCCAAGCACAGGTTGAGAGGTTTCAGTCACTCAAGAGCAACCCATACTCCTAAAGATCTTGTAAGATGAAAATTATGGCTTATGATTAATTAGTCTTTAAATAAGTATTTTTAATATTAGTAAAAATACAGATGACTGGAATATCAAATAACTTCCTACTTTTTGTAACCTGGCCCAAGGAAAATTTTTCTCCTCTGGGTTTGCTGCTTCATCCTGGTGCCTTTGAGAAAAATCCTCCCTGTAGTTCCAAAGGTTCTGTTAAAAAGATTTAAAGTTTCCCAAAAAATCACTTAATAACCAGTGAAAGGCATTTGAGGTGCAACTGTTGAGGGTTGTTCTTGGAAAAGCAAATTAATAAATTTAAGCACAGGTTTGCTGGAACTGGACTGGAAGTGTTTGGAGTCAGACTCTGCAGGCTCTTGGTGTAATTTCTAAAATAATTCAGCAACTTTGCTGAATCTCTGTCATGTGGTGCTTCAAACAGATGGGAAGTTTTGCTTGATTTATTGGAAAAAGAGCTTTAGAATTTGTCATTTGGATAGAAATCGTAGCTCTGAGTTAAAAATAAATAAATGTGCATCTCTGTTTAATTACAAATATCAGGTAATCGTTCTGCAAACAGGCACCAAGAGGGTTTTGTCAGTGAATCCAGATTTTTAATGGGTATTTATGTTGTAGCATTAGAATGGAAGTCATGTTTTTGACTGCAATGTTATGTTTCTAATAAATTTAGGATTACCAAAGGCTAGTCCAATTTTTGGGAGCTTGTTCTCAGTTTCAATTCCCTGTGAAACATTAAAATTTAGCAGAGAACCAGAATGAATCCAAACAAAAAATTTGATATTTAACATGAAGAGTTTCTAAAACAACTTCTGAATCAAAACTTCTGAATCAGAATTTCTCCTTCCTTGCTCTGGATTTGAAAGACAATGGGTTTGATTCCCGAAGGAGCAGGCAGGGAATTGGGTTTGGATTATTCCGGGGTTATCTTCCAGCATCTTCCTCCTCCAGTCCTGTGAAATCTGCGGTTTTCTGAAGGCGCTGAGTGCAGGGATTGTGATGCAAATCTGGCCCCTCTGCCCCGGCCCTGCCCGGTCCCACCCGGACCCCACAAAATTCATCCCCGAGTCCTCCCCCTCCTCCTCGGATCGGCGCAGGGGGACCTGAGCCGGGTTTGGGAGCTTTGCAGGGACACGGAACTCGCTCGTTTCTAATTAAATTCAATTATTTCTAAGATTTTTTAGATTTAAGATTATGCCTTCGGCTATCAGGCGGCACATAACTGGGTGATTAAATGATTTAATTCTGTCCAAAAAAGCACCAGTAACTAATACTGTGCTGCCGAGATGGGATTTCAAGAATTTCATGTGGATTCCTGATTTTTTAGGTTTTCCTCTTGCTTTTTTTTTACTCCTTATTTAAATCTCTGCACTTTTTTTTTTCAGAATTAAAGTCTTTACAAATGCCCCAAAATTTGCAGTTTTAGAAGCTGAGGTCCTTGCATTCAGGACCTTGCAGTTCTTCAAAATTGCTTTAATAAAATCAGTTTTGTGCACTTAACCAATTGTCGTGCTCAGAAAAGGGGGAAAAAAAAGTGAATTATTTAGTGAGAAAATTTTTGAAATATTGTTTTGGTGCACCAGGAGCTCCTCGAGGCTCTGAACTTGGGTTTCATGTCTTTGTTCTGGGTTTAATTCAATTTGGGGACTGACTGAGTGCAGTTTTCGGTGAAGAACGGAGTCATTCGAACACCACCCTGTTAATCATTGATCCCTCATCATTTAAATATTCCTCACTTCTTAATCATGCACAAGTTGAAAAGTAAACCATTACCTTTGCAGTCGCTCTTCGGGCTCCCAAGAATTGTTTGAAAAAGAAAAGAAACCTCAAAATGTTCCTCACGTCCCGAGCGTGACTCGTCCCGGAGTCCCTGGGAGAGCTTTTCCCAGGAATAGTGAGCGCTGGGACGGCTCTGGAACCCTGGGAATCCTCTGGAACCCCGGGAATCCTCTGGAACCCTGGGAATCCTCTGGAACCCCGGGAATCCTCTGGAACCCCGGGAATCCTCTGGAACATTGACACACTCCGGTGTGAAATGGAGAAGGGACGTGCTTTGGGTTTTTTTTCCCTGAATTTTTTACCAGCCCGGGCACAGAATTTCCTCACCCGTTTGTCTCACGGGGTGGTGAATCACGGGGGAAGCGACCTTTTGCTGGGAAATGGGTTCAAAAAAGCCTCCTTTGCCCCTGGCCATGAAGGAAATAGATTTACTGGAGGAGAATGAGACACTTTGTTTCGTGCTTTTCATAAATTCCTAAAATTAGAAAGCTGTTATTTTTTAATTGGGCTTCGGCCTGGAAAAGGGAATACGGTGTCGGAGGAGGAGGCTGAGGGGAATGGTTTGAGTCACTCAGAGGGACATGGTCAGTTGTACAACTTGTTGGGTGTACAGCTGGTGTATCTTGGGTCTGGTGTGTTTTACTAAACCCTCCCTGCAGTAGCAGCAGGAGTGGTGGAAATAATAAAACCGAATAATCAAAATTTAGGGGTTTTTTTTTAATGTAGAAGGCCATCGTGATTTCTTTAAAATTAACTAAAAATCAAAATCTCCCTTCTCTGTGAAATTCAAGTGGTCAGTAATGAGAACTTCCCCGTGCCTGGAGTTAGGACGGGGTGGATGGTGTGGATCCAACTTTGGGGGTGTTCTCCCCACACAGCTCAGGCCGTGGGGTGGCTGGTGACCATTTAGAATTTATATTTGAATTTTGGGAGGTTTCGAAGGGTTGTGACCATTCTGAAAGGGTTCGGGATCCCCTGCTAAGGAGGATTTAAGGAAAAGCCGCTGGCAGCCTGGAGGCTGCTGAGAGCCTGCCCGGCATCCACTGAGAGCGCTGCCGTTCGCAGCCCGGGATGTTTCCAGCACCGGGAACAAGGTGTTGGGCTTTGTGCGAGCCCTCTGCCAGGGAGCCTGGCCCGATCCGGGGCAGGGTTCAGATGGCTCCTTTGTTCCTTTGTTAATCCCGGCTCGGGGGAGGCGCTCCAGGATCGGCTCCCGCATTCTTTTTGGGAAGGGATGACGCACGGATTGTCCTAATAAGGACTTGGCTGGGGAGAGGGGCCGGCTCCGTGCGGGAGAGGGGGCGAGGCTTGGGGCGAGCAGTTTCTTTTTTAACCGAGGGATGACACAAGCCCCAGTCATTTCCTTATTAATCGGTTCAAACCAGTTCTTACAGGAACTGCCGCTGATAAATGTGGGACTTCTCCGAAGTCATTCATTGGGTTCTCAGCGCCGCTGCCTCCTCCTGCCTCCAAGGAAATGCTCCCGCTCCCGGCTCCTTCCTCTCTTCCCAGCACTGTCTTGCTCAGAAAGATTTTTCTTTTTAAGCGTTTTTTTTTTTTTTTGAGGATCTGGGGAAATGCATCCCTCCCGAAGTATCAGATCAAAAGATGAAATGTGTTTTATTCCGTGGGTTTCTGTTTGCTCAAGTAGCTTCAAGTTCCCTTCTGAGCTGCGGCTCAGCCTGAACTTTGTTCTGATTAGGTAAAGTGGTAAGTTTAAAAAAAAAAAAATGTTTTTTGTTTTTGTTTTTTTTTTCTTCCCTATTTTGTCTTGTTCTCTGGGATGAACTTTCCATCAGTGCTATTCCGAGTATAGGTCCTTCTCTTCAGAAGCCATTTCAAGAATATTTGGAAGCTCAGAGGATAAAACTTCACCACAAATCCGACAGTGCTGTGCCACAGGTAAGACCCTCTCTGCCTCCCTCCCTCCCCGGCTCAGTTTTCCCTTCCCTGCCTGTCCTTGACTTGTAGTTTTTACCGATGGAATTCCCGGTTCTGTTTTTCAAAGACCTGCACTGACCCAGGGAATAGATAAAAATCTCATTTAAAAAGCAGCCTGGGAATTAAAAATTACTCTGTAATTGTGTGCAACTGGATTAAAATCCTGTGGAGAATAAATGAAAATAGAAAGCAAAACCAGTGCCTTATCTTGCCTCCGCATTAGCTGCCTCTTTGGAAAGGTAAATTTAAGGAGAAAAAAGTTGCCTTTCCCTGTGAAATGGTAACGAACTGGGCAGCACCGATGCTTCAGAAGCCAGTGGGATCTGTGGCTCAGTGGACAGTAAAAGAAATAAAATCCCCAAGCCTTTAGTGTTCGAAAGGAAAAGAATTCGCAGTGTTTGGAGCAGGTACAAGGGGCAGAAGTGTCCTTTCATACAGAAAAAAATACTTAATTTTTTTTAAAGTATTTTTAAAAACTTACCCTGAATTTTCAGCGGGACAGAGCAGCTTTGATGTGAAATTCTTTAGGCTGCCGAGGCATTTTGAGATAAAATCCGTGAATCCAACTCACATTTCACGTGCAGTACTTGTAGCTGTTGGAAAAGTCCCTTTGCCCATTTCTTCCCACAAAAGAGCCGGAATCGGGGAGGCTCTGGCTGCAGTCGGGAGCTGAGCAGGGATTTGCGAGCGGGGATTTGTGAGCAGAGCATTGCTGCCCTCCTTTGACAAAAAGCACAACTTGAGAATTCCCGTGAAAAACGCTGGAAGTGGCACCGGCGCCGGAACTTCCAGGGACACCAAAGAGTCGGATCTTAATGGGGAGATAACCCAGAAAAGGCAGTTTAGGGAAAAAAACCCCATTGTTAACCAATGACCTGATTGTTTTCTCTGCGAGGAACATGACAGGGAGTGACAGGCAGGGGCTGCTAATTCTGAACTCCGCGAATTGTTAAGCGAAGACCAAACAATACTGGGAATAATAAATCACTTCGGGAGCACACTGGGAATGAGCAGGGATTCGTCATCTGCCCGCCAGTGCATTTGGCAGCCCCTCCTGCATTGTCTTTCAAGGGACTAAAGTCAGCTTTGCAGAGGGACCTGCAGGAATCCTGTCAGCTTGCACTCGGTTCCTGTTTTTAATTTGATTAATTGCAGAATAAGGACGTGGTCAGGCTTTCCCCTTTCACCCAGAGCTCTCCGTTGTCCTGTCCACTAATCTTCATTCTCCTCCTCCTTCTGTTTTGTCTCTTCAGGGGGAAAACTGGCTATCCTGGATGTTTGAAAAATTGGTGATTGTCATGGTTTGTTACTTTATCTTATCTATAATCAACTCCATGGCCCAGAGCTATGCCAAGCGACTGCAACAGAAGATGTACTCGGAAGAAAAAACCAAATGAGCTTGGAAAAAATGGGAAAAAACCCAGGATGGGTTTTGGCAGACACGAGAAATGACACATCTTTTTCATATGTTTAAAAATCAGCATTATTCAAAAGGGGGGAAAAATTTTTAACATCAATTTTCCTCTCTTAACAAGGTGGTTTTTTGGTTTTTTTTTTTGATTGATTTGGAAAGTAATTTGGATATTAGAGCAAAGGTTCCATTGACAAACGTGTAAGTGTTAAGGTAAGGTGTAAATGCTTCACGAGTCCGGGTTGTGTTTTACAGGATGGACAATGGGATGTTAAATGGAGTTTAACACAAATGTTGTCCATCCAAATTACTTCCAAAACTGATGATGATTTAATCCTCTCCATCTCCTGATTTAACTTCAGACTGACCCGAGGGTAACGTTTCCTTTTGAAGGGTGGCTGGTTTTGCTTTTCCCATAAGTTTCGAGACCATCAAAATGTAAATAACTGAGTACAGAGTGGGTACAAACTGTTGCATGTCCCTCATGGTAAGGCCGTTCCGTCTGAATTCCCAGTGTCCCATTGCATTGCACGCTGGAAAAGCCACCCTCTCCAACTTCATGATGTTTAGCAGAGATGGTTGATGTCAAATGCTGAAGCCAACATTTTTTATTCTGTATATTTAGAATGAAGTTAAGATAAAAACTTTATAAAGTCATCTTTGATCATTCCAGAATTTCTTGTGTCAGTCTTTTTAAGCTGTTTCTTTTCCTCTCTCACTTTTGGATGCTCTGTGCATGTTTGCTCATCCTTCCTGCACTAATGGTGCTCAAACCCTTTGTTCTTTTTTTGTTTTGTTCTGTTCTTTTTTTGTTCTTTTTTCTTCAGAACTTCTTGCTTAGCAAAGGAAGGAGGAAGGCCGTGCCTTGCTTGAAGCACAGTCACTGCTTAAATAGGTTAAATAGAGAACAAGATTGGTTATCCCAAATTCTGCTCAGGTGTTTGTCCCTGAGCCCAGAACTGTGGGCAGCGGAGGAGAAGAGAGGGGGAAGAGTTAAGATTCCAGCTGAAAGCAGATTTTATGGCTACCCAGCCATGGGAGAACTTTAGAGAACCTCCAACCTTACACTTTTAAAGTCAGATTCGTTGCGATCAGCACGTGTCAGTTCTGATGCACAGGAACAGAATCGATATTAAAACGGCTCTTTTCCCTCTTTAGTGCCTAAATCCCCCCTGCTGCTGTACCTCTATCGCTGCTCTGATCACTTGTGAACGATTGTTTGTTATTTTTATCCTGGGGGGGTCAGCACCAAGAATTAATTTGCCTTTCTAATTAGCGTTCTCAGGAGGTGGCCCAGAGCAGCTGAGCTGCTGCTCCTGCTGTAGCTTAGGCTGCTCCTTGCCCCAGGTCAGGCAGGGCTGGAGCCAGGTGTGTTCTGTGGGACCCTGCCCGAGTGTCCTGTCGTGTGCCAGCGTCGTGCCATGCCATGGCTGTACCATCCTGTCGGATAGCTTATCAGACTGATGTTGACTGTTGGATCTCATGGCAACAACAGTCGGTAGGCTGTCTGACATTTTGGTATCTCTCATCTGACCGTTTCTCATCCATCCCCAGCTGTTTCCATTGAGCATCAGCAGCACATCAGTGTCTTTGGTTGGGCTGGAAATGAGCTCGGAGGGCCCGTGGTGCCGCAGTCCTGCAGAACAAAGCCCTTGGGAAGCTTCCCCTGGGGGGGTGAGGTTTGTACCGATTCCTGTGGCTTCTCAGGGAACTTCAGGCAAGGCTGGGAATGAGCGGGGAGGATTTGCCTGGGCTGCTCCGACAGATTCGGCTCTGGTATCTGAAGGTCCAGGCACAGGAGTTGGTAGGAGGGAGTGCAAAGCACAGAGGCCGTTCAGCTGCTCCTGGTGATTTTTAAAAGGTGAACAATATTTACTAAATTTTACCACTTCTTGCCCTAAATATGGCCTTTGACAATAATATCCCAAAGAACTTGTTCTGATAAAGTTCCAAACCGCACAGCTCTGCTTGGAAATTCACTTTTTCAGCCTACAGACCCCTCAGTGTTGCACTTTGTAAGGGATCGCCTCAGAGTCGCATTTCCCCTCAGGACACTGGATCAGTGACAGCCCTTGGCTGCTCTCCCCAGTTCTAGTGGCAGATTTTGGTCCCCAAATCTGTCACCTGAGGGACACAGGTATTTATTAACCTCTCACACTTCTGGGAGGGGATGGCATTGGTGCCATGGTGGGGTCCCTGTGTGCGCTCAGGTTGGAATCAGGGCACTGCAACAACAACTAAAAGAGAGAAAAACCCTTTTCGTAGAGCCTGAGCCAATAAACTGCACCTTTCTAAATGCTTTAGAGGTCTCCTTAAAATTCTGCCTCTTGCCTGCTGGAAAACCACAAGGAAAACTGAAAGCTTTCTCCCGCTTTTGGTTCAATATGTTTACATATATATAGTGTGAAATATATATATATAGATCTATATCTATTGTTCTTCAGCTTGTGTTTCCATGTGTCCATTCCAATGAGCTCTGCTGTTATTTTGAAGCTTTCTAACACTTAAGGAAGTGATCATTCTACCTGGGATATAAGACTTGGTAAAAGGTAAAAAAACCCCTAATAATAGAAACAAAAGTGACACGAACCTGATGAGATTTGCAATGGATAGTTTTATGTTTGCTTAAATAAACAAAGAAATAACGTTTCCCAGTGTTTATTTCAGCTGGATTGTTTCCATTCTCTGTATTGAACTCTCGTGGTAACGCTGACATTTGCTGTCCCAAACATTCTCCAGTGTGAGCACAGAAGATAATTCAGCAGTTGCATTTTGTGCCTTCAGAGAAACACTCAGCCTTTAGCATTTGACCTGAAAACATGGATTTTGCTCCCTTAACCCAGAGTTTCCTCTTGTTGCCCATATCTTCATTACACATTGGAAGCAGTCAGTCGGTTCAGTGTGTTAGACACAAATCCAAAGGGAGCTCTTGGCATCAGTCCCTATTTTTAGCTGCTGTTTCTTGCAGTTTAGACACTAAATAAAGTATCTTGGGTTTTTTTTTTTTCTGGGAATGACTGAAAATCACACGGAAATAACAGCCCTCTAAGAACAGCTAATGACTTCAATGTGACAGATTTTTTCTTTTAGTCTCATCATCTGTGGAAGGAGGTCAGGTAAGGCTGCAGCTCCTCCTCCTCTGGGTTCTCTCCTTGTTTTCCTGCCTGCCCCGAGGATTGTGCCTCCCCACACCTCTCCGAGGGCACTGGGAGGTGTCAGTGCCCCTCTGCTGGCAGCCACCCCGTGCCCCAGCAGGCAGGAATTGTTGGTGTAAGCAAAGCTCGGGTCACACCGAGCCAGGTCAGGTCAAACCGTCCAGTTCCAGCCCCGCATCCATCAGAACAGTCAGGAAAGCTCCTCCTCCCTGTCCTGGAGTTCCTTCCCTCCGTGCCAGTGTCACGCAGTGCTTCTGTTCAAGCAGCTCCCTCAGAACTCCCCCAGCTGCCTGTTCCTGCTAAAAGATCCTTGTCATTAACACTTGACAGTGGCTTAATGCTGTTCCAGAAAGTCCTTCCCCGCTGTGCTTTCGGGCTTCATTATTTAATTTGTTAGAATCAGCCTCCCCCTCGCTGCAGGCACAAGCTCAGCACTCTGGATGTTTCCCTGATTATCAAGCAAGAAATGTAAATATTAGTGAACAAAATTGATGGCAGGTGTAAAGGTAGGTGGGGGCTGGGTGTGTTCCTTGGAGGTAAAAACAGTCTTGTTTTCTTTAAAGCACGTGGTTAAAAAATACTTTGTAATCAGCAGTTAAAAGGCTGGATGTAATTATAGATAAGGTAATTGAAATGACTCCTCTGAGATTTAAAATTCTGCCTTTTTTCTGTAAATTTGGTTGGATTTTTGGAGGAGGAGAAGAAGGAAAACCAGCGAGTACTTCACCCAGGTCTCTCTGGATTGCAGCAGCCGGGGGAGCGTGGGAGTGGGAGGGGATCCTGCTGGGCAGGTGAGGGGTCAGTGCTGGATCACTGTAACCTCGGGAGAGGGGAGTGGAGCAATCCCCTGCCCTGTGAAACGCCTCTGATGCGCTCAGACAGGAGGGTAAATGTTTGCATATGCTCTTGCAGACTCATTTTTAGAAGGATTATGCCGAAAACCTCTCGGAGCCTGCTGTGGCTTTGCTAATTCAAGTGCCTAATTGAGGGCATGAAGTGCTGGCATGAATTTCATTATACATTTCACTTGTTTATTGGTGCATCCACTCGGCTCTCATAAAAGGCAGCAGAACATTGTTGTGGCAGTGGTGTCAGAGGGAGAGGCTGGAACAACCTGGGTCAGTTGTCACGAGAGGGGAAGGAGCTCAAACACAGAAACTCACCTCTGTTACATCACCTCCCAGGCACAAGCAAACCCTGGGAGAGGCCAGCAGTCAGTGACTGCTTGGAATGTGTTGGGAATTCAGGAGAAAAACCGGTATTTTGGTCAAAAAAGGTGATTACTACCCCATCTGAGGAGGCTGTTGAGGCCATTCAGTGTGTTCACTGCTGGTGGTGTCCAGGTGTGGTAAAACAAAGGTGCAAATGTGAACCTGTGGGATGGGCCCAGCTTGGGTTTGGTTTGCTTTCACGCTGCCCTTTTTTTGTGCATGTTTTATTAATTTATTATTATTATTATCATCCTTGGAATGAGTCAAAGAGCAGTGGCTCCATTAGCATTAAACCAAAGGTCACCTTTCTCTAGAGCTGGTTCGAGGAGCTGCTGAGGTCTGTGGCATCTTCGTGTTCCAGGGGAGTCGCTCCCAGTTCATTGTTCGGGTGTTCCAAGAAGCCTCGGGGTTGCCCGGGCAGTGGCAATAAGGAAACCGGCGGCTTTTCCTGCTGAAAGGGAGAGAGAGGAGTTGTCAGCTCGGGGTATTGTTCCTGCTCCGATAACGGCCCTGCGGCCACACCCGGCTCCTGGAAACGGCTCCTCTGGCCCTGTGAAATGGGCTGGTGACTCCGGTACCACCTGGAAGAAATTCTTAGGAGAGCCAGTGCGTTTCCCAAAGCTTGTTGTACCCACGGGAAATGACCTTGTGGTGCCTCTTTCCTTCTGTAGTGTCAGGAAATAGCCTGGCACTTCTCTCGCAGGAGCTGCTGCTGATTAAAACATCAGTACCTTGTTCAAGGCTCAGGCTTTGAGGGACTGTGGCTTTCCTCAGAAAGTTTATTGGGATCTTTCCATCCTTTGATGGGAAAAGCAGGTTGCTGTGCTCAGCATTTCTCTGTCTCGGAGAGAAAACACACCTTCAGATTTACAACATGGTGCAAATCTTGCCACGGTCACAAAACCTCTCTGGTCTTGTTCAAACCCCTCACTGCTCTCAGTGCCTCGTTTGCTGCAGCTGTTTTCTGGAGAGCTCTTAATATTTAGGATATTTTCATAACAACACATTTCATTTCTCAGATTCCTGGATTTGTAGGTCTCTCCTCAGCCCAGCTGACCTCTTGTGACACAGTCAGTGCATTCCTGGGTGTTGTGTAAGGCTCGAGGTGGGGAGCAGCGAGGAAGGAACTTTTAAGATGCCTGAAGCTGGTATTTACTTGAGTTCCAAGTAATGGACGCCAAAAACATTTTCAAAGCAGTATTTTGCTACTGCAAGTGGTGATTTTAATTCTGTTGCCTCCTTTAACTTCTGTACAAAGTGTCTCTCACACTTCTGTGTGTGGCAAACCCCACTGCGGCCCTGGAGCACCGGAGCCTTGTGGCTGCCGAGGAGGAGCCAGGTGTTTGTGGGAGAGCTGAGGCAATCTCTGGCCACAGATTCCAGTTGTGACTGAGAGATCGTTCCGATTAAGTGCAGAAGGAAAGGGTTTAAGTGTTGTTTGGCAGAGCCTGAGAGCCTTTGCTTGAAACTGTCACTGATGTCCCTTCCCTCGGGCCTTGGAGCCCTCTCTGCCCTCGGTGCGGAGCGATTTTTGGCCAACTTCAAGCCTGAACTTCAAGTTTCTTCCCCAAATTTGGCCTATAAAGGAGAGATTCACAACTTCAAATCACTACATAAACACAATTGCTGACTTAAATGACTCACAGTCAGCTAACGCAGGCTGGAGTTGCCCAAAGTGGGGTGGGGAGGAAATTTCCCAGTGTTTTCTTTGCAAGTGGCAGGAGGACAGGACAGGACAGCCAGCAGCACTTCCATGGAAAGATGGATCCTTGAACTCAGGATCGTTCCAGGCCATCTGGAAAGCAGCAGCTCTGAATTAGTGCCCAGCTCTCACCACCCTCACTGAGGATATTCCAGGGAGCAGCCACAGCTGCCCTTGCCAGCCAAGTCCAGGCAGGATTTTGTTCCACCTTCAGCCTGTGGGATGAGGCCACTTCCCACTTGGCTCCGTGGGCTCTGCTCTCCTGACGTGCTCCTGTAAATGATCCATTACATCTTGGAGACTGCTGGGCAAAAGTTCAAACTCAATCCTGCCATCTGACCACAATTACACCATTCTCAGGCAACTGAAGTGTATTTTTGTGAGCCTTAAATAAACACGACATTGTCCATGTAACCAAATATGTACAATAATCATTTTTGCAGAACGCACCCATTTCAGTGCAAATCCAACACGGGGCTTGTTTCTCCTCACATGCAACCAGTCAAACAAAAGCTCAAGCAATGTTTTTCTGTCTTGTTGTTGTTGTTGTTGTTGTTGTTGTTTAACCAGTGGCTTATTTTAGTTTCTCCACTTAGTGCTTTTACTTGTGAAATAGGAATATTGGCCTAGAGAGCACCTTCATTTTATGTATTTTTTTATCTTACAGTGTAACATTTGGGATTTTAAAGTTGAGACAAGAAGGTTTCTAGCACCTAATTCACACAGATGAGTGTGACTCTCTTAGGAGTCACTGTCTGGTATCTCTCAGGCTTGTATGAACATGGAGTTAAAATTTACATTTCTTCCATGATCTTTATCATGGAGCACATTTACTCTAAAAATTGCCTTTACTTCCTGACAAGCAGCTTCCCCCATCTCTTCTCTGGGGCCCTTTCCACCTTTTCCACGTGCTCCCCGTGGCCGGCAGGAACATTTGTTCGGCCACCCCGGCTGTTTGCAGCTCCTGGAAAGGGTTAAGCGGGGTTGTGCTGCTCCAGGGCGGGGGCTGAGCCGCTGCCCCACCCGGGCAGGGGAAGTGGCCGTCTGCAGGGACAGGATTCCCACAATGTGAGCTCAGAAGGGACCATTGTGAGCCCCGGTTGGGCTGAAAGAGCCGGAAAGGCTCCATGGTTCAAATTCAGGATTATCAGCTCCACTTCCAGGCCGTTAAAAGCTGCCCGGGTGTCCGGGCTGTGCCTCTGGAGCGTGGGCAGAGGCTGGAGCAGGAAGCTCCAGGGGAATTTGCTGCCTTGGAAAAGCTGTGTCTGGGCTGCCCTTGAGGAAAGGCAGCAGCTCAGTTCCTTTTGGAAGGTTTTTGTGCTATATCGGATCCATGAATCACTTTCCTGATTCCTCCTGGGCAGTTTTTAAAGTGGTGTCCAGCAAAAAGCAGATTTCTTTAAAGTACACTCGGTCCTGTTTCCTTTTGGATGTTTGGGCTCTCATTTCATAATATTTATCCGTACTAAATTTATTAGCAAATGCAGAAAGAAGTGAATTATTCATTCAAAACCCTTTTGTACCTTAGTGTTTCTCAGTAATGTTTCAACTGGTAATTTGAATAGAGCTTCCTCCTTTCATGTATTAAACCCTGGTGGTTGTGGGAACCACAGATTTTCTCCCTTATATATTTCCATCCTTCCTGGGCTGGTACTGAGTTCAACCTTAAAAGCACCAATATCTATTTATGCCCCAGAAAAAGAAATTGTACCTGTAACTACCTCAGTGCCTGTCACTTGTCAAACATTTCTTGTGTTTAAATCATTTTAGGTTATTAAAGGTTATTTTTGTTGCTGGGTTGGATTTTGGTGGGTTTATTTTGTGTGTGGGTTGTTTTTTAGGGGGTAGGGCATTTTTTTTGTTGGTTGGTTGGTTGGTTTTTTGTGGTCAAACAGAAGTTTTCTTACTCGTGAAATGTCTGCTGTAGTTGGAGTCCTTGAATCAGCTTCCAAGTGAGCTGCACCTGTCCATTCCCACAAACAATAGTGAGATTTGGAGCATTGTTCCTGCTTTATGGACATCCTGTGGGGACTTTGCCTACAACAAGCAAGGTCAAGGCCACTGATTCTGCTGTTCCTGTCTCTGAGCCATTGGCTTGTGCTGACCTTTGATCTACCTCATTAACTGTAATTGTTAATGAAATAAAGGCCTTCTTCCAGGCTCTATTTACAGAATTAATTTTATCAATAACATAGAAAGTTACTCCTCCACCTTTTAATGTAACTGTAAGTGATGAATATGTGATAGTAGCTATTCACTTCCTGTCATTTTGACCCTTTCCACATCCTGGGGAAAAAATAAAGGAATCCCATCATAGATCAAAAAAAAAAGAAGGCTCAGTTTGGGAAAGGGTGTGAGAATTTCAGGACTGAAAAACATTCACAGGAAGAAGCTTAGAGATGCATAAAACAATTCCTGTCAGCCCCTTCTCCAGAGCAGTGAGGGACTATAACAGCTAAAATCTGAATTTTTGCTTTGGAGTTAGACATCTTACCTGTGTGCTGCTGTTTCCTGACGTGGCACAAATTCTGCCATCAAACAAACAAAAAAAAGACCAAATATCCTGCTCCATTAGCTGGAAGTGCCTTAAGTAATAAATCTGGGTCTGTATCATTCGTAGGTGCACTGAGCACCTGCTGTGTTTGCTTCATGCTCAGAATTATGAACAGAGATAACATGAGGTTATTTCTGCAATAAAGTTATTTATTGCTACAGCAGTACAATGACCCATTGCTCTCTTCCTTGTTTCTCAGAGAACTTACCTGTGCTTAGCCTTTTGAAAGTCTGTTACCTGTTCTGTGAGGTGAGGAGGAAAAGGATTCCTGGGACTTGGCCATTTTTTCATGGAGTTACCTATTCTCATTTCTGATACTGGGAATTGTTTGGGATCTGTTGAAAACACCAGGGAAGTTTATTTCTGTGTTGCTGAACATCCTGTGCCTTTTGGAGGAGGGAGAAGCTCACCATGGTCTCCTTTCCTGACCCTTTGTTCCTGCAAACTCCAGTTGCCTGTGCTGTTTGTCTGAAGTTCTTGTGCAATCTTTCCTGCAGTTTCTGCTGTGGAAATATCCAAATCAGACAATGGTTGAAAGTGACAGAAACACAGCAGAAAATCCCTTTTGACCCGAGCAGGCCCCAGCTCTGAGCTGCCACCTTTTGAATGGAATGGAATGGGAGAACAGTGGGACAGGGGGGAGGAATGGCAAGAATTCCCAAAGCTCTCCCTACCATTAATGACAAGCTGACAGAGGCAGAGGAAAGCTCAGTGTTACAAGGTAATCTTTAATTCTGCTGAACTCTTTTATTTTATTTTCATTCAGTGTTTGCCTTCCCAAGCCATTCCATCCCTTCCCCTGCCAGGAGGGAGCTGCAGCTTCCCAGGGCACCACCTTGTGGTCGTGGTAAAATCGTGCAAAAAAGAGCCAAGTCCTTAAATTGACTTTGGAAATCATAACATGTATTCTTTTAATTACATTATATCAAATAAAGGCTCTTAGATCTGCAACCTACCAGCCATCATCATCTCAAATATGTTTAAATAATTAACAAGTTAATTAACTTATAACTTAGAGGGAGAAGAACAGGAGTTGTAGTTTTGCTAAGTGAAATGGTCAGAAAAGGATATAATTAATTATCGTCTCTAATATAAGTTGAGGATGACAGGAAAATGAAGAACTCTTCATATTTCTTTTAAAAGATGGTTCAAAACTTGTGTTGTTTTGTCAAAATTAAGGTCCTTGAAATAGAATTTAATCTTGGTTTGCCTTAAAGGAAAGCAAATTGTATCTTGAATGGCACCCAGATGGGGCTTGGATTAATAATTCTGATTCTGGGCATTTTTGTCAATATTGAAGCATTCAGAGGGCAAAGTGTTATAATGAAAACTTGAAACTGGAGGATCAGGAATGCCTGACTGCTGCAGTCAAGCACTTGTTTAATTTTTATCAAATGTTAGATCACGATAGTTTAATATTGAAGTGCCAAAAATGATGTTCAGAGACATAGCTACAAACATATTGAAAAATAGGTATTTATTAGATGTATTAAATAGGAATAATATGAATATATCAATATATTCAGTTCAGGTTCAGCTCTTGCTATTCAAACACACACACACACAGAGAGACACACACACACTCTGCTCCTAAGACTGAAAAACAACTCCAGTACAATAATTTACATACTTCAGGAAGTTGATGGAAGGTTTTCCAGCTTGGTTCTTTCAGTAAATCTCTATTTCAGACCATTTTAACAAAAAAATAAAATCACAGATTGGTGTAACTGGAGATAACTTGTTCCAGGGTTGTGAAGCAGTCCAGGAAATCTTCCTCTTGGATTCCAAACTTTGTGTACTGGTGAAGGTAGGCTCTGTGTGTTGAAGAATGGGTCGGACATTAGAAATCAGTGAAGATATTGGCAATTGTTAGTGAAGTATCAGCATACTTGTTTTCACTTACTTGGAAGCAAACATATTCCAAGCTTTTCCTACGATGCTGTCGAGAGGTTTCAGCAGGAACTGGCTGTTGCTGACCAAAGAGGCAGACTTCTCATACTTGTTAAATGCTCGGGGTGTTTTCCATGCACTGAAAGCATCCTGAGGGTTCAGCCACGACGTGTACAATGAGGGATCTCGGAAACTTCCTGTAGCAGAAACAGGACAGCCCCTTGGACAAAACCCAAACTCCATCCTGTGTGGCCTGATCAATGCTGTCAGATCAGTTCAGGCCTGGGAAAACATCTGCAGAGTGGTCAACCTGTTGAAAATACAGCTTTTAAACAGATTCATTAGATTATCTAGAAGCACTCTTGTGTGGATACTTCAGCTGCCAGCAATGCTCATCACTCCAGAAACAGCTAAATGTATTTTCAGACATTATAGCCAAGAATTCCAGATCTACAGACTTGAGTCTCTTCCTCCTTCCCCAAAGTGCTTCAGGAAGCTCAGAAGTAAAATACAACAGCCCTAAGCAATTAGACAGTGTGGCCTTGGACAGTAAAATGTTTCTAGAGGGAATATTGACCTTAGGAGTCAAACATGTGGTCTTGGGATGTTTCCACTTGCATCAGTTATGGTTGCAAAGACAGCAGTGAGATGTGAAACCAGGATCCCTGAGGTGCTGTGCTGCTCCCTCTTACCCAACTCCACGCCGTGCACATCTTTTCCTCTCAGGATAACCAGGTTGGCAATGGAAGTGTTGAAGTGCAGAGGTTTGTTTGTGGAGGGGATGGAGGAGCCTGGGTGTGGTGGTCGTACTTGCCAATCAATACCTTTGGGATTTGGGGAAAAAGAGATATAAAAGCAAGTTAATGTTTTGTGAAGATGCAGATGGGAACTATCACTGCGTCCCAAACTTGAGACCACACTGGAGTCTGGAGCTGCTGCACATGACTTAAGCAGCAATCACACAATTCCCAGTGAAAACCACTGCTAATCCAGCAGTATTTGCCTGGTAGTCACTCTGCCAGAGGAAATGGATACCTGTTTCTATACTTAGCAAGCCTCCAGCCCATTCCTTGCATAACTGGGAGCTGTAACCGAATTCTCCATGTAAATTATACGGGAGAGCTGAGCCTGATTTTTATGAGTAGAAGGTGTAAAAAGAAAAAGCAGAGCTCACTGTCCAAGGAATGTTCCAAATGAGTGATGTAAATTAAGTGCACGGCCACAAACTGTTAGTTTGGTTTGTGTGTTTTCAATAGTTATAATTAACTGAGATGTCTGGAAGCAGAGCAGGAGCAGTCTGGGAGCTGCTGTGGCAGCTGAGGGAATGGTTAAAGGAGCAGCTGGTTTTGTGGGGGCAAATTCCTGCTGAGGGCAGCAGCTCCTTTCTGAACTGTGAAGCTCCACAAAACAATCAGCTTTATTCCATCTGTGAAAATAAAAGTTTAAAGAGGGATGGAGACTGAAGGTGAGTGAATGGTGTTTGTTTACCTTCCTCCATTTTAGCATTAGCAATGAGCATCTGCCTCAGGTGTTTGATGAGGCCAGGCCAGCTGAAGGTGCTGTAAGCCAGGGAGTTCTCAGGCATCTGGGGGATGTTTCTCAGGCCCAGCAGCTTGAACTCGGGATGTGGGACCAATGTCTCCATTAAATCTCCTGAAAGAACAACTCAACAGCTGCTCATGGTTGACAAAAATACTGCCTAAGGCAGCTAAAATGGGAGAAGAGTGAGGAATGCTGAGAGATTTGGCAATTTCAAAGCCATGCAGACTTGCTGTGTATTACTGAGTTCTATACAGGGTGTTAGTAGCTTTTCTTTTACAGTTTAGACTTTCTCACTTTAGTCTGGCTCAAATTCTCAAGGACTCTCTGCACTCCAGACAGATGTGAAAGTTTAATTTCACAAGAAATACGGGCAACTTTCTCCAGTTCCTTAAAGGTACAAATGTCAGCCTGTTGTGTGCTGTTACCCAGTTGTCTGCTCACCTCTTCTGCCTGAGCAAAACACAAAACTCTGTTTGTTTCAGCTCATACCAACTTCTAACCCAAAGTGAAATGTGAAACTCAGTGCAAACTCACTGTCCTGCACGAGTTTCCTCTGAAATGTAAATAGGTACAAGGGTGTCTGTGATCACTTGAAAAAGGAGAAACAGGGTTCTTTTGGTAAAGAATGAAACCAGAAGTGGGGGGGGGGATCTATTTTTGACTCTGCTACCACATCGGGATTGAACTTCTAAATTAGTCTTTTCCTGTCTTAAAACTTGGGATGCATCCAAACACTCGAGCAAGGAGACTGAAGAACTTGGATTCACAGCTGAACTGACTCCAGCAAGGTGTGTGGGGATGTTGGGTTTGGTACCTAATGGGTTCCTGCTGTAGCCTGAGCCCTCTCCTGCTGTGTGGGTGGGCTGGAAAACACTGCCCAGCTGGTGTGCGATGACTTGATTCACATCCCTGAAGGAAATCTGTTTGATATTCATCAGCTGGGCACAGATCTTGTGGATGACATCATTTTCGTGGACAAGAAGGGCATCTGATGACTGGTACAGATGTGACAGAGTCAAAACAGAGTTGTAGTTTTGAACAATGACCTGGAAGCAAACAAAAAAACCACACATAAACAAGAGTCAAACAACTTAATCTCCTTCTAGTTGATAATCCTCTGGCTCCTGCTGTTTCCTCAGTTATGATTTAGGAAGTGATTCATTTTCTTTGCCAGAGTGCAGAATGAGGTCAAGAGCTCAGAGCCTTTTCATGGAAAGAGGGCAAGACCTGTGAAAATCAGGTTATCCATCTCTCTCCATACAAACATGCTGGAACAAGATCTGCCTGGGAACTGATTATAATGCTGAGATAAGAGCATATCGGGAGATTTCTAGTTAGATAACAGAGCTGCTTGTGAATCTGCATCACTTCAGCACTTAAATTATCAAGATTTTTTGGTGATAATTCTTTAGCTGTGTTACTGAGCCATTGGAACTTTTTTCAGTGTAAAATGTACCTATTTTCTAGTTTATTTCTGTTGCAGTTATTTTGTTTAAAAGTAAACTGTGATTATAAACACATAAATTCTACATAAACTATTATTATCTATTAAAAGGCAACATGACATTCACCTCCCCAGTGCCATAGGGCCAGATAACGTGGTTTAGTATGAATGAGGTTGGAAAAGCATCTCTCAAACACTGGGTCACAAATGCTCCCAGGCCTGATCCTGTGCCCCCAGCCATGCTCATGATTGTGAAAAATCCCCCGAGTCGGTCACATTTCTCTGCCTCTTTCTGCACCAGATCCATGATTGCTTCTTTGTGTCTGGGACCGTGAACAGAGTAACTGTGGGGTAACAGAGGAGACAGCAAGACAGGGCAGGTTATACCAAAATAAAAGCAGAAAGGTGAAGTTATTCATAAAGCAAATGTTACTTTAA
This sequence comes from Mohoua ochrocephala, assembly GCA_013398855.1. Classification (NCBI taxonomy): domain Eukaryota; kingdom Metazoa; phylum Chordata; class Aves; order Passeriformes; family Acanthizidae; genus Mohoua; species Mohoua ochrocephala. The sequence goes on along the minus strand of VZTA01023739.1, from coordinate 254,619 downwards.
CTCTCACAGCTGCTGTATCAGCACTCCTAGGGAGCCTGAGCAGCTCAGCAGCCTCCAGAATTCCCTCAGTGAAGCCCGAGGCAGCTGTTCCTACCCATTGGCCCAGTTGTTCCCAGATCCTTGCTTCTGACAGAAGTGGGAGTGGCTGTGGTATTTCCAGTGGCCAGACCTGGCAGCCATGGATAAGGTCTGGCTGATCACTTTGGGCTCCATGTCAACAAGCACAGCCCGGGCAACAGGCACTGCACAGGAAGGAAAACAGAATTGGGGAAAATGTGCCAGTTATTCAGGTGAGATGGATGGACTTGGATGGATACAACGTCCCGAGGTTATTCCTCCCACCCACATTTGCCACACCATTAATGGGACAATGCAGAAAGGATTTGGCCATGCCCTGACTTCTGCTGAACCATTTGTTGCGTCAAAACCAAATCTGAACTCCAAAGACCACAGATCTTCCAAGAAAGAAACCACTTGATGTTTCTGTGTGCCGAAACCAGACCCTGAGAGGGGAAGAAAAGCCCTTTAAAGCTGTACCTCCAGACTCCTGCTCGCAGAAGAACCGTTCCTTGCAGGAATCACGGTAGGATTCATTCTCCTTCTTGGAACACAGCCCGTGGGTGCCACGGATGTCGCTGCAGAGAGCACTGAACACCTCGTGCCCGATCTGGTTCCCACACTGTCCAAGCTGCACCGTGACAATTGACATCCTTATTCACTCGGTATTTAAGCCTGAAAAAGAAAATGATTTGTTTTCGCACTTTGGCTTAGTAAAGCGGGATGGAAACGAGAAGTTATAACTCAGAGTTACAGAACTGGGATGCAGAATTGGAAATCTTAAGCCTGTTCAAAAGCATAGCTATTTTCCAGTTGTGTACTGCACCAGGCCTGATGCCAGAGCCTGCTGAGGTGACTAGCTTTTCCCCCGGAGAATTCCCCTTGTTTCCACCACATAAAGCAAAGTGTTTGACTCCATCCTGGTATGTTTTGACGTTTTTCCCCACTCAGCATTTGACAGCAGCTCTGCTTTCTCACTTTTCTCTTCTTGCACAGAAACAAGGTCAATTTTTTTTAAGCTCTCTTGGTTATTCTGGGCTGCTGTTCCTCACTGCCATTCCGGCTGTGCCGCAGCTCTCCTATACCAGCGTTCCTTGGATTCCTTGTAACGCGTTCTGCAGGCAGGTACGAGCTCACTTCCATTCCCGGGCCTGATCTCAGCACTGCCGCCAGCCTGCCTGGGTGTCTCTAGGAGACCGAGTCACTCCTCACGCGGAAAATAAAGATGTGAACTGTCCCAAAGAAAGGCTCGTGTCCAAGGCGCGCGATCCCGGCCCTCCTGTAGCCCATTCTCTGCATGAGGAGCCCCGCTCGGGTCCCCGCGGCTACCGGACGCCCCTCAGGGCCCGTCTCCCCCTCAGGGAACGCCACCATGTTCCCGGCTGTCCCGGTTTGAGAGTCACCCCAGGACACCGGCGCTGCCCGCCCTCACGTCCCTCGGTCCCGAGCCCCGTCCCCGAGCCTTTCTCCTCGACAGCCCGTCCCGGCAGTCCCGCTGCCTTCCCGGGACCCCGATCTCGGTCCGGATGCCGGTCTCGGCCCCGGCGGCCCCTCAGGGCTCACCTCGTCCCCGCCCTGCCCGCGCCGGCTGCGGACGCGCCT
>VZTA01023739.1:227635-252464 GCA_013398855.1 Mohoua ochrocephala | reverse complement strand
CCGAGCCGCCCGCGCTGCCCCGGTACGTCCGCGCCCGGAGCGGGTTGGGGCTGCGGGCAGTGCCGGAGCTCTTCCCCGCGGAAGTTCGGCGTTAGGATCCCGGCACAAGCGCCGCAGCGGGGGTTTTTTTTATTATTTATTTATTGTCACATGTCCGAACGTCAGTGCAGGAATGCCGATCTTTCTGGAGCCGTGCAAAGTCGCTGCTCTCGCGCCAAAATTAAAAGCAGAGGTTTAAAATGCTGCGTTAGGCGGGTCAGCGGCTGTTTGCATCTCGTGCTTTCGTGAGCAGCGCACCCGATAATGTGCAGTTTGCAGTTCGTGATATTTATCTAGATTCTGTCAAGGTTTTAGGGGGATATTATTGCATCATCTCTGTTGATATTTTTCTAGATCTTCTGTTGCTTTTTCATGTTGTTTTGTACATTAAACGTTTGCTGTTGCTCAAACTGCCCCTGCGTTTATGTTCTGCTCTTTAAATACTAATGACATTCTTGGAGTCTTTGAGATCACGGAATCGTAGAACTCCCCTTGTTGGAATGGACCTTAAAGATCATCTCAGGCCATGGGCAGGGACACCTTCCACTGTCCCAGGTTGCTCCAAGCCCTGTCCTTGAACACTTCCAGGGATGGGGCAGCCACAGCTTCTCTGGGCACCCTGTGCCAGCGCCTCCCCACCCTCGCAGGGAACAATTTCCCCCTAATATCTAATCTAAACCTCCATGCTCTTATAAAAAGTCCCTCTTCATGTTTCCTGTAGATTCCCTCCAGGTACTTCCCTTCAGGAGATAAGCAGATATTCTGTTACCCACATTCCATGTAACCTGTAGAGACATTGTTCGACTGCTGAAGGCTTGAAAGCTTCTCAGCCTGCATGAAAAGCTTTGTCTGTCACCTCAATAATCAATAAAACGCTTGGCTTTAGAAAACGTCGCTTGCATCACACTGTTAATGCTGCCAAGAACAGGTTCTGAGCGAGGTGGCAAGAAAGTTGAGTTTGTTCTCTCTTGTGTTCCTGTAATTCAGTCTCAGGGAACAATTAAACCATTGTGGATTTTAAAAAATTGCCACGAGCGGCGTTTTTATGGACATTGGCAACCTTGGTTGGTCACAGGTGCCTTTTGGCAAACAGATAAAGGAAGGTGAGAATGGACTTGAGATTAAAACAACTGAACGGCAGGAAATGTAAGAGCAGGCAAGAAGGGGAACATCGGGAATGTGTAAGGGGAAGAACATTCCAGTGGAAGTTATCTCCACAGGGCGTGTGTCCTGCAAGGGGCAGAGCAGTGGAGATCATTAACCTGGGCTGAGCGAGGCGGGCACTCAGGACCGTGTTGGCAAATTTCTGGTGCTGGTCCCTGGTGTCTCCCAAAAACTGTGAGCCCAGGAGGAGCCCAGACAGCTCAGTCATGGGTTTGAACGGGCACAGCCATCCTGGGAAATCTGAAGGGTTGTTTAAAAGGAGTTTCCTCAAAAGCCGTGTGGTTGTTTGCACTAATTATTATGGTGAAAAAAGCCTCAGCCTTAATTTAGGTGTTTGTAATGAATGAAACAATGTATGGACTGAAGGGCTGGTGGCTTTCCAGTGCCTGTCTCGGTGTTGTGAAATGAGAAGAAACCCTGAAAAAATACCGGAACGGTATCTGAAGTTAGTTTTGGTTAAATTAATACTGAGAATGAAACCCAAAGTTCACAGGAGCAAGAGGAGCACGCGTAAACTTTGCCAGAACCATTGGGTAACAGGAGGAGTTGCTGTGGGAACTGAGGGGTGTTTATTCTCTGTGTTGAATTTTTAAAAATTCATTTGTTGGCATCTAAGAGTGGGGTCAAGGGCAGCTTTAGTGGGTTTTATTGTGAAACATGTCAATAAGCTGGGTTTCTCTAATAAATGTCAGCTGGAGGACATGAGCTGGCAACTCTCTGAGCTGGAAACAAACCTGATCTTTTGGACTCCCTAATTGTGTGTGGTGTTAGTAGGTGGAACCAGGAGTTAAATTCCCCTTCAGAGCACCCAAAATAAACCAGCCTCTGTAAACTTTAACGTTGAGATGGTCTGGAAGCTGTTGAAAGTTTCTAGTTTTCTTTGGTTAGTGTTTTCACTTGGATAATATTTTAAAATGCGCTCCTTGGCTTGGACTGATTTTTGCAGATCTCAGTGGTTTTTCTTTTTCTTCTGCCTCTCTGAATTTCACAGGTCACTCAGTATTATTTATATTCAGTCCGTAGGTTCCAGGCTGTTCACCACTAACTCGCAGTTGTTATTTTGTGTCCATGTTTTTAAAAATAAGAATGTGAGGGTACAGGCTGAAGCTCGCTAGAAGCTTGCCCATTACATTCTATTTGTATTCATTCCAGCTGTCTGCTTGCTTTGCACTTCTTTTGCCATGTAGAGCCACATTTAGAGGGAAGTATTATCTTGCAGAAGGGATCAGGTTGGAAATTCTTTGAAGAAAATATCTCTTCAGAATTAAACCACGTTCCTTAATAGTAACTGGTTCTGATGCTGAAGTGCAGGAGCTTCTTCAGTACTGATTATTGCTCAGAAAAGGTGTTTAATATCAAAGTACAGCTGAATTCTTTCATCACTATTGGGGTTTGACTTACCAATATAAAAAAATAAAACCTTCTCAGTAGATTATTTGTTTCTAGTGCAGATGAGTCCCAGTTCACCTATTCTCATAATCCTTATTATTGGTCTAATTTGCATAGTACTGCAACGGGGCTTGAAAATTTCTCTGTAAGAGCAATTTTAAAGAAAATTGCAGTACCTTAACATTTTTGAAGTTCACCTGGGGCTGTGAAGTTCTGCCTCTAATATTTAAGTGGTTGAATAACAGTGCAGCCAGGTAAGACAGTGGTTCCCTGTGTCACTGTTTGAGACACGTGGCAGTACTGCAAATCTTGCACAGAGTTTAGCAGATTTTTTGATCTTCTGCTGATAATTTATTATTCCTGACCCGTTTAATTATATACTATAAATTACAATGATATAGAGATTTTGTCTTTCCAAACTTAAAAAGTTGTAAAACACATCAGTGCATTTATTTTTAACACTTTCTAATTCATCTTTCTTCTACCCTTCTCATCCCCAGGGTCAATTAAGTGAGAGCATGGACCATGGAGGAGTTGGCCAATATGACCTGTAAGTTGCTGCTGGAAAATATTCTGTATCATTCGTGTTAACTACATATAACTTCTAATTTTGTTACATTGTTAAGGTAAATAGAAAATGTTGTCATTCTGGTTCAATTTTGAGTCCTTCCTAGATGTTTCGCTATTTCCTCACATTAAAATTTGTCAATTGTATCTTGAAATAAAATAATAATAATAAAAAAAATTCTGGTGAAAGTTGCTGTTTGTCTTTTGATCCTTGTTCCTCCTAACAAATCTCTTGTCTTTGAATAATATTTGTAATATGGATATAACAATATGAAACGATGTAAAGAAATATCTGAGTCAGTTTGAGGCTTTCATCCTCTAATCTTAATTCTGGTGTAATGCAGAGATGTGCATTAAAATGAAGGGGTTTGAAGGAAATCTTGATAGTACAAATCCCCCAAATTTGCAGGTAACCTTTTCTGTGCAAGTTGCAGCTTTGCACACAATAAATAATAATTCCTGGTGCTGGGAGTTCTCCAGATCTCCCAGCATGTCGCCGTTAGGTCAGACAGACACTTCCCAGGGAATCACTGCTTTCATTTGCTCACTTCTCAGCACCAGGTAGGCTCACACCCTTGTTCTGCTTTTCTGCAGCGGAATGGAACATTGTGAAAAATTTGAGATCTCAGAGACCAGCGTGAACAGAGGCCCCGAGAAGATCCGCCCGGAGTGCTTCGAGTTACTGCGCGTGCTGGGCAAAGGCGGCTACGGCAAGGTCAGGAACCCTCCACAGCACTGAATCCTCCACACCCTCAGTGCTCCCTCGCTTTGCTCTGATCTCCCCTTCCCCTTCTCTGAAAAGTTCATTCTGCCAGAGGTGGAATGGGGTAGAACCAACTCCAGCTGCCAGGTTTGGTGTGGTGGGACCGAGGTCCCTGGCAGAGCCTCACCCGCTGGAAGCAGCAGGAAATGTCCCAAACTCATTCTGCATCCAGTCTCTGCCTCTTGCCTTGCAGTTTGTGGGTGATCTCTCTCTCTCTCTCTCTTGCACAACTTTGCTTTTTAACTTGTGGCAGTTGATGCAGCTGAAATATGTGATTGCCATTGTGTTGGTGTTGTTTAGGTGTTTCAAGTACGAAAAGTAACCGGAGCAAACACCGGGAAAATATTTGCCATGAAAGTTCTTAAAAAGGTAACCTGAATTTCACTACTCTCTGAATCTAAAAAATATTAAATCTTTTCCTCCATTTACCTTTTACAATTATCTAATGATTTAATATCTCTAAAAATAACTTTTAGTGAAAATGCAGTTGTTGCCTAGATACAGTTGGAATTAGAATTAAACTTCAAATTTTTCTGTCTGGGTAGTTCTTAGCAGCTCATTTAAATAGGTCAGGAGGTCCCTACCAACCTAAATTATTGTGTGATTCTGTGAAATAAAGACTTGAACTTCTGCAAGAAACCTCTCATGTAGATACTGTGGTGAAATGTGATGTTTTAATGCTGTTGCTCATCTGTAGTGTTGGGATTTAATAAACCCAGAATTGAACTCAATATGAAAGTTTAGCCTTGTTTAGCTTGTTCTTGTGCTCACCTATCCCTGCTTTTTGCAGGCAATGATTGTAAGGAATGCCAAGGATACAGCTCACACGAAAGCAGAGAGGAATATACTGGAGGAAGTGAAACATCCCTTCATTGTAGACTTAATTTATGCCTTTCAGACTGGTGGAAAACTCTACCTCATCCTTGAGTATCTCAGTGGTCAGTATATGACATTCTTTTGCCTGCTTCTTGGGGTCTTACACAATCAAGAATTTGGGGTTCTTACCCTACAAGTAATAGGTCAGTTAATGATGGCTTGGTGTCCTAAACTGAAACAGGTTTATATTAAAAGGTAAACTTTCTAATTCAATACAGTAAAGAGGAATGAAACATAAAATAGTTGTTTTTCATGACAGTACAGGAGAGGAGGGGTTTTAATACTTTTTCTTCCACTAGATTTGTCATTTTTGTGTGTTACACTTAGGTTCTGTGCAGTCCTACAGGGATACCTGAGGGTTTAGTCTTTGCAGGTTCTTTGTGACAGAAGGAAGTGTTCCCTTTATGTCATGGTTATGGAAACAGACACAGATTAGAAGCAATTCTTTCAAGCTGTGACAACAAAAAGCAGGGACAGAAATGCTCTCGTTTTTTAAATGCTGATTTCTTCAGGTTGCTGGAACCCTGAGGGTAACAGAATAGAGGCTTAGTTGTTTTTTTGTGAAACAGCTCATTGTACAGCAGGCAAAAATACCTGTTGCTTATAGTTTTCCTAGAAAATAGACTTTTAACTGACTAAAAATGATACTTTTAATTGAGTATAATCTATTTTTTCTCATGACAGGAGGAGAACTATTTATGCAGTTAGAGAGAGAAGGGATATTTATGGAAGACACAGCTTGGTAAGTGAAGCTATTTTTGTAAATTAATAGTTTGGGTATTTTTCCAAGTGGTAAACTGTATTTAACCATTCATTTTAGAGTGTAGTGAAAGAGCAGTTCAGTGGGTTTGGGGAGGGTGTACATGTGCTGTACTCACCAGTTTGTGCTGGTGCAACTCCAGTCTTACAACAGAGGAGGATCCACTGCTGGCTGCTCAGTGAAGCTCTGTCCATAGGGCTGTGGTCAAGATTTGGGGGTTGAAGACTGTGAAAGCCTTGCTTGAGATGCTCTGCATGCTTGAATATGTCTGATTTTGTGGCATATGTTCCCTTTCAGCTTTTACTTGGCAGAAATCTCAATGGCACTGGGGCACTTGCATCAAAAAGGAATCATCTACCGGGATCTGAAGCCAGAAAATATCATGCTTAATCATCAAGGTAGAACTCTAGTAATGAGTCAGGCTGCCACTCCTTTGAAAACAATTCTCCAAAAGGTCACAACACCTCAGTTTTAGGTGAATTTCCTTAGAACAGTGGCAGGGTTGTTACCACTCCTGGGATAAGTGAAGAGCTGCCAGAACTAATTGCCCTCAAACACAGCTTCCTTGGTTTAATAGGCCACAGCAAGCTCCAGGTTCCATGGACCCAGGCATGTTTTGAGTGGTTGATTTGCCATTTCTGCACCTCTGGATTTTTTTTTCTTCTGCTGGATCATTGTGAAGTGGAATCTGTGACATTTTAGTCCATGGGGATGACTGATGGTAGGAAAGGCAGTTTGGGTAGGATGCCAAATCATCTGTGGCTGAAATGACTTAGCCAGCAGCTGACACTTCCCACTGACAGCAGTTGCAGTTCCTGATTGCACTGTTACAGTGCCTGTGTGACACTGATTAGTCTGGCAATCTGTACCACCCAGAATTTTCATGTTTTCTTAAACAACTTATTTACTTAGTCTGAGTCTTTGTACTGAATTATTCAGAGCACTTTACAGTTTGTTGAAGATCATTCCATGAATTTTGAAGCAAGCAGTAAAATTCAGTAACCTACTTTTTTAGCTAAATGATGCTCTACAGTCTTTATGTTTAAATACGTTTGTCTGTATTTGAATAAGTTTTGGTAGTTTGTCAAGTGGCAACGCTTGGTTTTCTCTGTAAGTCTGATTACCTTGTTCTGGTTTATGGCTGCATTGCTTTGTCAGACCATGGAAGACATCTGAAAGTAGTTCAGAGTTATTACATATCCAAGTTAACAATTCCTAATTTTTTTCAATGTTACTTCTACGAACGGCAGAATTCTGACAAGTCTTAAATTTGATCTATTTAATTTCAGGTCATGTAAAACTGACTGACTTTGGATTATGTAAAGAATCCATTCACGACGGAACAGTCACACACACATTCTGTGGAACAATTGAATACATGTGAGCTGCATGATGAAATACAAAAGTATTACTCTGCTCTGGGGGTAATGGCTGCATTTTGCCTTTTTTAACTGCTAGTTCATGTGTTCAGTCACTTAGGACAACTTTACTTGATAATTGGGGTTTTGTTTGAAAACTAGCAGTCACAAGTAGTATTAAGGTTGTTAAAACACTGACATATTTTTGATTTTTCTGCTTATAGGGCCCCTGAAATCTTGATGAGGAGTGGGCATAATCGTGCTGTGGACTGGTGGAGTTTGGGGGCATTAATGTATGACATGCTGACTGGAGCAGTAGGTGCACAGTTATAATTGCATGTATTTCCCTTTGTAGCTTTTCTGTTTCCCTGTACCCTAACTCAGCTGCATGTATAAATACCTGTAACTGTATAGATACACGCTGCAAGTGAGAAATAACCAAAAGACAGCTCTCAAGTTGTGGTGACTACTGACATGAGCTGCTTTTATCCAAACAGTGCCTATCTGCAGTAATTTTACCTGCTTTGTAAATGACTGAAGTGACTTCTGTGTACACAAATAAGAGATCTGAACAAGTGCTGTTTTTCCTTCTGTTTCAATGGTGCTTTCCAGCCTCCTTTCACTGGGGAGAACAGAAAGAAAACAATTGACAAGATTCTCAAGTGTAAACTCAACTTGCCTCCCTACCTCACACAAGAAGCCAGAGATCTGCTTAAAAAGGTAGAATTTTCATGAGTGTCAGTACTCCACATGTATGTAGAAAATAGAAATATAATGATACCACTGTGGCTGTTCAGTCCAAGCTTGGTTTATTACTGAATAAGTCACCTTTTTGTTGAGTGGTACAGGAAGTGATTTCCCTTGAAAATACAACTGTTTTCAAGTGAATGCAGATTTTTCTGGTCGTTCTGTTTTCATTCTGCACGGTACTCATTGAAGTGATGATTCATGGCAGCACTAGTCTGGTCATAACAGCGTAACTAATTCTGCTTCTTTGGATGTTATTTCTCGTCAAGCTGCTAAAAAGAAATGCTGCCTCACGTCTAGGAGCTGGTCCTGGAGATGCTGGAGAAGTTCAGGTAACTTGAACTTAACTTGAGAATTCTTAAATTACCTCATTGAAAATAAAACAGCTTTGAAGGTACCTCAGGGAAGGAGAGTGTCTGTCTTGAAGGGTAATGAGCAGAAAGGCAGCCGCATGTGACAGCTCATCAAAACCTGAAGGCTTTAAAGCTTAACAAAAGCAGCTGTCTACCTATTTGATAATTTGAGATTTGGAAAATAACTTCTATTCTTCAGCTCTGTCTTGCAGTAGATCTTCTCTAGTAGTTGCACAATGCTAATTGCGCAGCCCTGGAAGGCTGAGGATACTCTTAGCAGTCTGATGAAAAACTTGCCAGCCCTTGCATAAGTGCAGCTCTTGGAAGGGAAAAGTGTGGCACAGATAAACACTAAGGCAGAGGCTGGGTCCTTGTGCTTCCAGCTTGGCTTTGTTTTTGTGGTGACACTGACAAAGTGCTTAGAGAGTCCTCCGTATTTCACAGTTCTGATAATTTGTCATTAATGCAGTGTTTTGTCATGGTTTAACTTTGAAAGTTGGAAAATGCAGATGTATTTTTCATGTAAACTGGCTTTTTCTAACGCTTCCAAGGAAATGGGGACGTGTTGTCTGACTTGGAGGTGTGATCTCAATTCTCAGCTCTTCCAGCTACTCCGAGGTGCTGCTGCAGAATATTTTACACTAGACCCAAATGTGATTTTGGAAAGAAAGGCACCAGAGAAGGGGTCTGCATAGAACATGTTAATAGTTGAACTCTGGGATCTGTGCCCTGCAGGCAGGTGCTGACTCTGTGCTGTTGTCACTCCTGCAGGCTCACGCGTTCTTCAGACACATCAACTGGGACGAGCTGCTGGCGCGCAAGGTGGAACCTCCTTTTAAACCCTTATTGGTATGTACTGGGAATGCTGGGAGACAGATATTCCCTGTGTGCCTTTGGGAAAGCTCTTAGTAAAACTTAGAAACATTAACTTTACAAACTGGAGTGCCACTGATTCCTGGTACTTGAGTTACATCAACTCAGGGGACAGATTCACTCTTGTGGATTAAAGATGGCAGATCTGATCTAGCACCTGATCTGCTTCAGTTTGAATTCCTCCTGCTTCTGACCCGTAGGTTAAACAGACCTGCAAGTGCAGTTCACTCTGAGATCAGCTTCTAAACCCTATACAGTAAGTCAGTACTTAGTTTCAACTAAAATGATAGAGTTGCTAAGCAAAAGTAAATTAAATCACCTAATTAAGCATTTTCTGTGTTTGCTTATTAATCTTTACAATGCATCCTGTGTATTATAAGCAGTAGTTAGAGTTTACCTCAAACCAGTGATGTGAGGAACGAGCTTTTATTATCCCATCTTATATTTTGATGGTGTCCGTTTTTCCTTCTGGGTACAATCAGCTACAGCAGCTGTGGGTATTGCCACCTCTGTAATTCCCAGCCACTAAAATTCTCACTTTAAACTGACTTAAGCATCACTAATATCAAGCATTCTACAGCATGAGGGCTCCAGACCTTTCCCCCCTCACCCTTTGGAATGAAATTCATAAAGACTCAAGACCGATATTTCCAAATATTTATCTGAAGATGGTTTTGGGTTTTTCTGTCAGTAGCAATTTTATGGAAGCTTCTTGTAAAAACCAGATGGTTTTTCAACTTGTGCTTCCATGGTTGCATGAAGGCCTGCACAAGTGAATACCTGCTGCCTTTCCAGGGACACATGGGAATGAGAGAAGGGATCTTGGAATTACTGTTGTTCTTTGATCAAATGAAACAATATTCCTCATAATCACTTATTCCAGAGTTGTCCTCTGTCCCTCAGACTGTAAACACTTCTGTATCCGCAAAAATGGGACAAAACTATCTGGAGAGGCTTCCTAGAACTAAATAGTTGCAACTGTTCTATACTGGTTGTGACAAGGGCTAAACTTGCAAGAAACTGGCATTGTATTTCTAAAAGTTTTTGTTTGTAATTTGAGAATTATTTTTTTTTAAAGGCATCTTTTTAATTTGTGTTCCTTTTTGATCCATAATTTTTGCCCCTCCCCCTTGCCTTTATTTCTCAGTGTCAGTGCCCATAGTGACCTCCCACTGGCAGCGACAGGATTCCGACACCACTCCAGGGTTTTACTCCAGCAGAGCTCTGCCAAAAACCTATGGAATGAACTCCACCCAGAGGCTGCACTGCTCACCGCTAAGCCATTTGGTTGATATCTGTAATATAAACCCTTAATCATTTTGTTTTTGCAAAGCAATCTGAAGAGGATGTGAGCCAGTTTGATTCAAAGTTTACACGTCAGACACCTGTTGATAGCCCAGATGACTCAACTCTCAGTGAAAGTGCCAACCAGGTCTTTCTGGTGAGTGAGCCAGGGACAAGTGAGGAGTGGCTCTGGAGAGGGAGGTTTGCTACTGAAAACGGGGGCATTTCAGCTAAATTCATTCTGTCGGCTCCTAACGCCTTGAAGCAAACTCTCATAACTAAACCCAAATCCCGTAACAGGTTTGAAATGTTTAAAGGCTTTGAAAATAACTTTGGTTATTGCTGACGTTTTCTTTATACAGCAGCCAGCAAACAGAGCTGCCCTTCTGGAATGTCAGCATTCTGATTCAGAGTTGCATTGTGAACCCTGCACATGGCATTGCTTTCACAGTCACGCAGAGACAACAATGGCCGGTCTATAGAGCAAAATTAATTAAATTGAGTGTGCCTGTGGGAATGTGTGATCTGAGGAGAAATAGCTGGGGTGCAGCAACTTCCTAAAGTCCCACTGTTTGCTTCAAGGCATGACTAGAAGTTCATCTGTCTACATTTGCTCTTCTTTTTAGAATTTTCCTCTAATAATCAGATTTTCATAACTGCACGAGCGATCCTGGATGCAAACCTTGCCTGTGAGTTGCAGTGCCTTTCTCCTGTTTTGCAGGGTTTTACGTATGTGGCTCCATCTGTACTTGAAAGCGTAAAAGAGAAATTTTCTTTTGAACCAAAAATTCGATCACCTCGCAGATTCATAGGTAGCCCTAGGACACCAGTCAGGTACTTCTTCTTTATCTTCTTTTTTTTTTCTTTTGTAATACACTTTTTGACAAGTAGTTGAAATAGGTCTGCACTAGAAATAAAAAACGCAGCCTTTCTTCTGACTAAGCCCAGGATTTCCATTAGAAGTGATTCTGTTTTATAAACCACATTACTAAAGACAAATCTATGGTGTTGGGCAGCACAAGAAGTTCTAATTTGTTGCTTTTCAGTGCTGATACAGCCTCAGAGTGGTGACTTTGATACACCTAAAACTGTTTAAGAACATCCTAAGCACCAAAGAATCGTGTTAGTACAGAAAAACCCTTCTGCAGTCATCTTGAAATGAGAGGATTTTACAAGAGACTGTGGTAGAAGCCAGGCATGGAAATTTCTCAAACTCCTGGAAGTGGAAGGAAGGATTAGAATTGCTTCTCAGTGGGCATTTGAGGCCAGTTTCCTGCAGAGGAAGGGATTTACCTTGCTGCTGTGTATGTCTCCATCTCTGATTTTTCTGTCTCTTGTTTTAAAGCCCTGTAAAGTTTTCCCCTGGGGAATTCTGGGGAAGAGGTGCTTCTGCCGGCGCATCAAACACCCAGACACCTGTGGAATACCCAATGGAGACCAGTGGAATAGAACAAATGGATGTGACGGTCTGTGGAGAGGCTTCAGCACCACTTCCAATCCGGCAACCAAACTCTGGGCCATACAAAAAACAGGCTTTTCCCATGATTTCCAAACGACCGGAGCACTTGCGCATGAATCTATGACAACACCATCTTTGTAAGCCTCGGAAGGTGGAAAACCAAGAACGGACATGAGCCCCCTTGAAGTTGAAATTTGAGGGCTTGTTTGGTTTACTTTTAAAAAGTGACAGTATCAAAGAGTCGGTCATTGCACAGAGAGACTTGGAAAGCAAAGAAAAACGGATTTTTTTTCCTGTCAATCAATGGTGCATAAAAAAAACAAAAAAAAACTTTAGCAAATGGTATTGCAGAACTCTAGGCACATCATCTTACTGATTCCAGTGACATCTTCTCACCTTATCAAGGATCTTTCAGCTTGAGAGCTCGAAACTGACAGTATTAAGGGGCAGGATGTTGCTTCAGAATCACTGGTGTAGTCGTGAATGTGTCGAGGAGGGTTGGCCCTTTCACTAGGCAGAGTTTGGAATGCCTACAGGCTTGCAGCTGAGGGGTAATTAGCATATGCAAGCTTCGTTAAGCGGTTTCCTACAATGGGGTGGAATCAAAGAGGAAAGCTAAACTTAATTGGTGTTTCACATTCAAAACATAATGAGTTTTTTTTATATATATATATAAAAATATATATTTTTCAAATAGATTTTTTGATTCAGCTCATTATGGAAAGTATCCCAAAATGAAAAAGGCAAACTTAATTGGTTGCTGTGAAGAAAGTTCAAGGCTCTAGTTCTGATTCTCCTCCTCATGAACCAACCAATCAATAAGTGAATCACTCGCTGACCAGCCTGGCAGTGTGGGGTGGGAGAGAACTGTTTCCCTGCTTCCCCAGCTGAATTCCCTGTTTGTTCCTGCAAAGACAAATGGATCTAATCAAACAGCAGTGCTGCTATGTTCTAGGCTTAACTGGAAGCCATGGGCTCACACACGTCCTGCTTATTTCATCCCTGTCCTCAGCAGACATTTCACTGGGAAACATCACTTTTGTACACGCTGGTCCTCAGCTGGACACAGCTGAGCAGCTCAGATTCTTACCCACAGAGAGATCAACAGTGCAGCAGAACACAAGGTCAGTAGAAATCTCTAGGAAGTACCACAGGAAACACAGACAAATCCTCCAAGAGTCTAAGGAAATAAATATTTTTGTAACCAGTGGGTAAGAATTTGAGGATTTTTATTATTATTATTATTATTATTATAATTATTAATAATGAAATTTTGCTTATGGTAGTTCCCTGCCATTATACATTTCTAAATTTATCAACATTTTTTTCTATGCTGGGGCAATAAATTTGCTGATTGTATGAGAAAAGTGTTCAATGGCCTTTCAGTGAATGTCTTCCACAGTGGGTCAGAACTTTAGCAAACTTTAATTTAGCAAACATGTTCTTCAGGACACTATTTATGTTTTTAAAATTGTCACGATCTGTACAACTGACTTACAGGTACAAAGAATAAAATAAAGGTAAACTTTACCTTACTTTAAATACTTCCTGCCTTAAAGAGAAAGCATTTCCATGAACATAGCTGGTGAAAGGGTTAATATCTGCAGAGCTTTACCCTAGAGTTAGAGTGTGGATGGTGTGTGCGTGTGTGTGGAGATGATCATGCAGCTGCATACAAGTCCTGTCACTTTTTGCCTGCCACACGTTGCATTATCTTTAGTCAAACTGTGCAAAGTCTACTTCTGGTGTTTCACAACAGTAGGGATTTTTTTATTCTAGATTCTGCTTACTCTGTGGATACTGAATCTTTTTGAGCCATAGGATCCAAGCCATAAAACTCTCTCTAAGCATTGAATCCTATCCCAGTGCTCTTTGCTAAAATTGGCAAGGCAGAAGGATTCAGCGATACCTTGATGCTAACAAAGAACCAACAAAAAAAAAAAGGTTATGATTGAGCAAAAATTAGTTGTTTTTTTCTTCCTTCCTGATAAGCCTTTTGTTGGAAAATTTAATTTCTTTTTTAGTTTTAGCAGGAAAATCAAGTTACCTTACAGTGACATACTGGAAGATTGCCATTGTTCAGTTGGTGACGTGGCCACGGGTGATTTTGTGCAACCAAAATCCAGGTGCTCAGGAGTGTTTGCTTTGGGCCTGTCTGCAAACACACAGCACCTGGACTTTCCTGACATTCGCTGAGGATAAAGGAACTTGGTTAATTAAAAAAAAAAATTTAAAAAAAAAAAGAAAAAGAACTTTTTAGAGGCAGATCTCTCTTGATCCTAGTTACAGCTAACAGTTGCTTTTTGCTTGGCTGGATGGAGTTGTCCAGTGGAATCGGTTTAATGGCTGGCAAGAATGGCAAGAGTTGTTTGTCTGAGTTCACTGATCAATTACAAATCCCACCCATTGGTTTTCCAAGGAAATTTCATGTACTGTCAATGTTTCATCCCGTAGATTCTAAGTTGAATTCCCTACCATAACTGTGAAACTTTTGGAGTGTGACTCAGACAGCAAGCACACACTATGCAATATGGTTTATCCTGTATTTATTTGTAAAAATATCAGACATAGATCCTCTATATATATATATAATAGTGTCAAAATTACTAGTTGTGAACTAAGGGGAGTGGAGTTCTAGCTCCTGTCTGGCTATTTCAGATAAGTGCAGAATGCATTGAATATTGGAGAGCTTAACAAGTGCTTTCTTTTGTTCATTTAAAAATGTCTTAAATTTTTCATTAGAGTATAGAATCTTATTTTTTTTATTTTGTACAAGCTGCGCTTTTTTAATTATAATCACTGAAAAATTCACTATAATTTGATTTTATAGGATTTTTGTAGCATTACAAAAATATAGTAAAACTGAGGTTAATACCTGTTGTGGCTAACCATATAAAAGTATTAAATCTTAAACTTGAACAAAAGTCATATTTTTTTTTACTAGATGTTAAATAGGGAAATATTTTGTTCTGCAGGTCATTATCAGAAAAGGTTTCTAGGTCAGCTGTGTTACCAGCAGTTTTTCTTTTTCCCATTTGATGCAGAAACTATTCTGGTATAAGATATTCAGAATTCCATAATTTTTCTCTGTGGGAGTGATGCATACATTTGACGCCATTCGTGTACTAAATTGTAATTTTGGGAATGCTGGAATAATTCCTACCAAGACTGTCTTAATTGTGCCATCTGACATTTGAATGTCATCCTGGTATTAGCTCATAATAAAAGATAAAAATCAATGACTCAATTGTTCTTTTGAATATCCCTTTTTTCTTTTGCCGTGCTGTTTAAAAGCTGAACTGCTGGAGAACATGTAATATTCGAGTCCACTCTAAGTGTACAGTTGAAGTTTATTTTGGGTCTGTCCTCTTTTCAGTATTAACTCCCAACCTGCTCTCAGTGTTAAGCAAAAAGTGCATCAAACATTGAGGAGGCCGTTCTGGTTTTAGGGCAGACGTTTGGGGTTTGGTTGGTTTATTTAAGTTCTGTCTCTACAGCAGGCTCGTTACTGTTTCATTTTCCCAGTTCAGAGGGAAATCCTTTATCCAAAGGAGAAGTCATTAAGAACAAGGCAAATTACTTGAATATTTTTCCTGCAGATCCTTGTGTGCAGTTCCCATATATGAACCTCTCCAGTTGTTCTCTTCTAGACTAAATCCATCTGTAGCTGTCTGCAAGAACACCCTTGAGCTGCCTTAGTAGAAACAAAGGTAATCCCTGTCCTGGTTTTCATCTCTCACAGTTTACTGGAACTAAATATCCTCAAGTGCTAAATAAGATGGATGTGAATAGCAACTAAATGCAAATTTAAACATATGTTAATCCAAGTGACCTATTTCTTTTTATTTTAGGGAGTAGGTAGGCCCTAAGTATGACAGTAAATGTAAATCATTGTCTTTCCTGAGAGCTCTGATGGGAAAGGGAGGAAGGAGGAATTCCCTTAGAACCTAAAGGATCCAAGAGGTCCCTTCTGGCTCTCTCCCCTGGGTTCTTGGGCTCTTAAAAAGTGGCTGTTGATTGTCATTTGTCACCTTGTGTGTCCCTGCAGACTCAGACCTGCTGGGTGTCTGTGTGTGGCAAGCAGGGCAGTGGCCCTGGCCTGGATCAGGAGGAGTTCCACCCCAAGAGTGGATCAGAGAGGATGGCATTTCTGGATGTGAGGTACTCAGTTTTTTCCCTCTGTAACTAAGATGAGAATGACCTGTTTCATGCGTGAAGTGTAAATCGAAACCAGTTGATAACAATCTCTTTTCATTCTTGGTTTTTTAATAAAACATGTTTGTTCATATTACTGGGTTTGGATAGAAAAAATCACCAGAAAGAGAGAAAGAAGAGAAACTGTTCCCTGATCCCTGTTTTTGACCAATCTCCATACTTACTCCAGTTGTTAGTACAGTGTTCTAGACAAAGACCAGAGGATCAAGGTTGACTTAAATCACTGACACTGTTTGTTGTGCTCCATGAAATAATCTTGGTGAGCTTTACAGGCCAGATGTAAGGATACTTCTTAGCTTGGATCGTCCATCTCATTAGATTTTTATTCTGAATACTGGATTCTGCCCTTGGAGCTGCACCTTTAAGGGTATTCAAGTAAGTGTTTCACTTTTTAATTGTTTTTCCTGAATTTAAAAGCTCAAGGTAATGGTAACTAAGTGTAACTGTCCTGTAACAGAATCATTTGAGTGATGTTTTCAGTCTTCTCTGAATAGCAAAGTGAAAAAAGAAAATCGGGGAAGAAAGTGAGGTTATACAGAAGTTAGTGCTAGAAATGACATAAAAACTGATCGTGAATAAATTGTATCATTTAAAGGGTTTTTGTTTTCTTTACCAAGAAAAACATACCTGGCAGTGAGCAGTTATGATGTGCTTACATATGAGTTAATACCAAAACAATAACAAATCTTCTTTCTTTATTCAACATGCACCAAACAAATAGATTCAAACGCATTTATTCTCTCTGATTTTTATGCAAACTACAAATTGCAAATAGAGTATAAAATAGATTCTCCCCTGTAAGAAAATCTGGTTCCTGTTATGACAAAAATATAGTATTAAAGATTTCTTTTAAAAATACCAGCTTTATAAAATGCTAAGTAAAAAACTAACATCAGTGGTTGGTTTAAAGCCAAGGATCCATTAGAAGCCTACAAGAACCTAAAGGGGAAATGTCTTCTTCTTGTGCTTATCTACAGGTGCAGTGAGAAATAGAAGCTGTTCCAGGTGCATTAATAAGTTCATTTCTCCTATTTACTGGGCAAGCATTAAAGATCTTTAATGCCAAGAGTGACAAGCAGCTCTAATTCTCACTGTAGTCCAGAGTATAAAATTCGCCCATAATCGTAATAAAATCAGTAGGTTGACCTTTTGGGTTGAGTCGTGTTAGAAGGATAAATGTAGTTTAGTACAGTCTGGAACCCTGTTAAAACTTTTAAAATAAAATGTTGAATTAAGAAGTAATGCAGCACATTTCGAGGCTGTGACTGTTTCCTATGAGAATCACAACAGAAGCAATGCTGGCTTTTCTACATTCATTCTGAAAAAACTTAAGTTTTCTCTACTTCAGAAAGGTCAAGTTACCATTTTCTGCACTGTTTAAAATACTGGAACGTTTCGGAGAAGCATCAGTTTGGAAACTCTTTCCTTGTGCCACCTACAATTTAATCTGCAGTAAACTGAAAAACCTTAGTGTGAACAAAGAAAGTTGTTTGACAAGCTTTAGAAAATCTGTAGATGCATAGAGGTGGCTCCATCCTTCCACTTGTTAACATGGTCTGAAATAACAGTTCTGCAGAGTGGACAGGTTTTTTCTCTATTAAACCATAAAGAGATGCATTCTTCACAAAATGTGTGCTGTAATGAAAAGAATGACAACTTAGAGCTTCTAAGCTCTTCATTTATAAGGTGGTATATCATTTGTACAGCGTGATTTCTAAAAATAATCATCATACTCTCATCTAGTTTTATGCCATTTTGTTTACCAGTTGTTTAAAATACTCTTTAATTTTCACAAAAAAATAATTGGGATTATGTGTATTACCTGACAGATCAGCAGAATAGGCTTCTGAAATTCAGCTTGGCAAATGGAACAAATATCATCAGATTCAGAGCACTGTCTCTTGCTGGCTGGCACCCCATAGTGCTGTAAAACAAAGGATTTTCAGCAAATATTAATTTTGAGAGGGATGAAAAAGCCAAACCCAAATACCAGGACAGAAAGGAATTTGGAATAAGGGCTGCTATGTCAGGGAAATTTAAATCTCTAATCCAAGGAAACATTGCTAATTTTTAAAGGAGAAGCAGGACAAAAAGGACCATTTCACATCCTTTTATCTGAAGGGATGTGCAGAATAGATTTTTTTTCGTGGGTGATTTTGTTGTTGTTCAGGTGACAACATGTTCATGCAGTCAAGGAATTCAGACTCTGAAATGGGAGAATGAGTATACAGGGTTTCATTTTAAAATGCATTTGTTTATTGCTAGAACAATGGAAAGGAATAGAAATGAGGAATTTCTAGGAGGATTTTCACGTGAATTGGGGTTATGGTTTTGTCATAAGAGAATTCAGTACTCACTGGGCGTGTAAAAAATATCCGTAAGACCTGCCTGAAGTTTCTCCATTGTCCAAAAAAGCTCAAAAGCTGAAATGGAAAAAGAAAACTTGAGTTATGCTTAGTATTTTTTCACTGTGAACTAAAAAGCTCCCAAGCTGTTGATTCCAACACTGGAAGTCTCACTGCTGGTTGGAAGTTGGAAGGAACATTTAGCACAGCTATAGTTCAGACTGACCCTATTTTAAATGTTTGATAGGTAACCAAAGGAAGAATTTAGGCTGAAGTTCTTCCTAGTGGGGGTCTGGTTTTTACAAGAGTGTTGAGGTTCTGAAATGAAGCACTGGAGTGCAACTATATCAGCATTATTACCATATTTGCAAGGGTCTTTAGTCCTGGAATTAAGGTACCAGAGCATAATGATGTTTTGGTCACATTCAAAGCCAAACTTGTCCCAAGTCTGGTTACATTTGGGGCAGATGAGCTCTTTGGAGAAGCAGAGAGCCAGCATGAACACATTAACTTGTTTAGCATCACACAGGATGCTCCAGCAGAGAGAATTTCATTTCTGGAAAATGGTGATTCTTTTAGCTGTTAATTTGATCTTTATTTTTGCAAGTTCTTTTCCTCAGTATCTGCTGATGGTTTGAGCTGTGTCTGATGTGAGGGGACCTATGGTAGCAGTGTCCTTTGCTTTGCAATCCCAATCCATTGCCAGAAAAAGATGATTTTTGAGTCCTGAGGCAGTTTTCCTGGAAGGCCGCATCAGTAAAACTGAAGCACCAAGTAGCCAAGTGAGTTCAGAGGGGAACTTTCAGAAATGTGTCTGTAACCCCCCAGTGATTATTCCTGCAGAACAATCCCTTCAGAAGTTTGAGAAGGGTATTAAAGCTTCCATACCTTGAGGATGAGGTAGAGAAGGCCCAGCAGAATCCCAAGGGTCCATCCCAGTGCAGTGTCCAGCTCCCCATAGGCAATGAGATAACGGAACCAAACTGGTATGGGGACAAACATACGGTAATACTGGCAGAGTTCTTCTAACAGCATGTACCAGTAGCCCTAAGCAAGACATGCAAAGGAATAGCTCAAGATTTAAAACACCAAGGATTTGCAAAATACAGAGAAAAGATGCATTGTTATTCTTTCGAGTAGCTTCTCCTCATAATGAAACGATTAAACGTGAAGCACAACAAAACAGATCGGAGGATGAGTCTCACCACAACTGTCCAAGTCACAGTAACAGAATTCATTGCTGAACTGCAGAAAATCAGTTAATAGGCTGAGTTGGGATGGCTTGGCAAATGTCTACCTACTTAACGAGGCTGTCAGGCCTAATTTCATAAGCCTTTAAAAAAGTAAAGTTACATGAAAAAGGAGAATAAACACAAATTTGGTCACATAGATCAGTTTGTCATGAGCCAGAGTTGTGTCCTGCACTCAGGGTTAAAAAATGAGTGTAAGGCCCATTCTTTTATTAACAAACATAAATTACAAACTCTTTTCCTGTAACCGTTGTTTCATGCCTAAAAAACCTTATCTTGTGACAGTAAACTCCTTTAAGGATGGGGTGATAAAAAAACTGGGGGGCAGGAGAGAAGCACTGGGGAGCTGGATTGAACCAGAGTTCACCTAAAATTAGTGAATAACAAAACCCAAGTCCTGCACAGAACACTGTGTGTGTATGTGTATAATCATTAATATTTAGCTTAGCTTTTAAGGAAATAAAGTTTTCCTTAAAACCATATTTGTAACTCTTTCTATAATGCCACAATTTGCTACTATTGACTCGATTTCCTTCTTTATTTTAGCCACAGTTGGTGTAATGGAATTTTCAATAACTTTTTTGCTTGTTACATCACTAGCTGTAGAAAAAAAAATAGAGATCTTGATTATAAATCAGTATTTAGAGAAGCCAGTTGTACCTGAGAAGAACTTGTTCTGGTACATTATAGAGAGATAAAAACGTCCCAAAGCATCCTGTTCAAATGCTACCACATCAAACTGTACTTGTTAATTTATTTTTTCTGAACCAGCACTAGTCATTGCAATTTTAAGATAAGATGTAATTGGTTTTGCCTGCCTCACCTCGGGAAGCAGATAAAAATAAATACACCACCAGTGAGTGTAAGCTTCTGAGAAAATTATTAAACCTCACTGATTTGAGAAATTAAGCTATGAATCAAATTCCTTGATCTGACACAAATATTGCCCAAGTTTATTAACAACAGAGAAAATTCAGGATTATTTTGGAAGAGACAGAAAAAAACAGCTGTTTGCATATGCAGATCTTAAAATCTTGACAGTTCTTGTTGAGCATGTACAAAATTTGCTGTGCTCCAGCTGCTCCAGGCCAACTGCCCGTGTACGCATTCCTATGGAGCAGAAAATAAAAGGTTGCTTCAACCCCCAACTTGGAGACAGAAATAAACCCATTTATCCAATGATATAATACGAGCAATTGTTTCAGATCAGGCTGAAAACCTTTTTTAGCACCAAGCAGAGAAGAACATGAAATCCACAGGGTTTTCTTGCTCACGGTGAAGTGGTGGATTATATGCAGACATTTAATTAAAGATTTTTCTCTGGGTAGAATTTAATAATTAGTTACTTTTACCATAAGAGAATCTTCACAAGGAAGCAAAACTATAGCTTGTTTCCTTACCTTGGATTTAAAGGACATGATAAAAGAAGGCACCAGGAGAATAAAGCACTTCAAGCCCATGAAGAGGAATTTCAGAATAAAGTCCGTGACTCCCACAATCCAAAGCACCTCCCAGAAGTTCATAAAATCCACAGTGGGGCTTAAGAAGATTAAGCTACAAAAAGAAGTATCAGAAGTTACTGGAGCACCCTATTTAGAGGAAACTGTAACCTGAGATTATCACAGCATGTTTAATTAAAAAAGGAAACCCGGTTTACACAAAGGGAAAACATTTGCTAAGAAAATGAACTGTAAATGGATCATTGAGGATCTCTGACAACTTTTCCATCTTGGAACCTTTGCTGTATCTCCATCACATCCTTTAGAGCTCAGTTTGCTGTCTCAGTTTGGCACTTAGCCTTTGATTTCCAGCCAAGGCTGCAGCGACAGAATGGTCAAGGGGGAAAAATCAATTGGAGTCATAAACTCCACAGAGCCCCAGGATGCCACGTTTGGTATTCCCAAGGGTCAGAGCTGGGAATCAAAGCCAGGAATGTTCTCTGTGGTACAGCAGTGCCATTCAGTCGAGTATGGAGTCTAGGAAATTCCAACATACCATTTTTAAGGACAGCACCTGTTGAGTTTGGCAGAAGGGGAGGAATGGAGATTAAAGTGAAAGAGAAACCAATGCCACAATTAAAGAAGAACAGCAGAGAAAGTGTCCCCAGTTCCTGTCTGACTAATTTATGGTGGAGTAAAGCTGTTTCTCTGCTTACCTGTGATACAGGGACTGAGAGTGGAAGGTGTAATACAAGAGGAGAGATGATCCACTTAGGTAGAGTAGTAACCAAGTGCATTGCAACTTGGAGCACCGTTCCTGCAAGGTAATTGTAAAGACACATTGCAGTCCTTGCCTGAGAATCAGTGCTGAAATACATCCCCAAACACCAAGTGTGTTGCACCTGAGCAGTTACTACCAGAGGACTTCATCTTAGTGGGTTTAGACCCCATAAAATGGGAGAACTCAATGGAAAGGCAAAGCAGTAATTTTAGTATTTTCAGCCTACCAATTTCTGGGTGTACCAAGGTTTTTTTCTGAAGACAATCAAAACCCACCCCACTCTGAAGAAACAACAGGTTTCCCTTAGGGAGTGAACACAGAGCTGAAAATTTAAACTGTCAGCTGCTATTTCATTCCCCAAATGTAGTTAAGAAGTTAATCTGTGACTTAGGAAAAAGTGATTTCAATAGTCAAAGACAGAGGGGAAAAAAACCACCCTCTTGAATTTTACAAAGCTTGTTATACGAGAAGCTCCCCTGTACAGAAGCATTAAGACTTTACTTCCATCTCAATACCTAATATTATTAAGTAAATAAAACACTGTCTCCACTCACATTTCTTTCAAAAACGGATTGATTTGCTTAAGTCTTGGTAAACTTAAAGAATTTTGTTGCATAGGGTGATACTTACTCTCAGAAAAACCTGATTTACTATGCTTTTGTTTGCATAGGCATAAGTTGTTAGCAGCCCAATTCCAAGAGAAATGCCTATTAGGAAAATAGGATCAGTTATAAACATGAAAAGAAAAAACAAATCACTGAACTGGGTTAAAAAGCAGCCACTTCTAATATGTCTTTGTAATTAGAATTAATAGCTCAGACTCTCAAGCCAGGATAATTAAGCACATTGTACATATGCCAGCAAAGGAAACAGAAGCCACTGAAATGTAGTTTAGTAAATCTCTCTTTCTGATGAATAAAGCAAATAAAAATAAAGCTAAAAATAAATTGAATTACATTTCAGGCACGGTTATTAGTATATTTCTCGGGAGGGTGGGGGAGGAGGGTCCGTTCCCTCAGAGCTGATTTTGTTATACTCTACCAGTTATGTGCTGCATGATGAGTTTGACACACAGGATCAGGAGATAGGGCAGGCTCTTGTGCAGCCACTGCAGGAGGTACCGCAGCTCCGAGAGGGAGCTGCCGCCCTGCTCCTCCGGGTCTGGAGCCGCATCCTCGAGCCCTCCCGCTTCCCCATGGGCGTGCCCGTGGGAGCGGCTCTGGGAGCCCGGCCTGGAGGCCCGGGATGTCGAGTTTTCCCTGGATTCCCCCGCGCTGGAGCTCAGCTGGATGCGCACGTCCCCTGTGCTGGGGTGGCAGGAGCCCTCTCCCGACAGCCTCGGCGAGGAGGAAGAGTCATCGGCGCTGCCCTGGATGCTGTGGAGATGGGTGCAGTTGGGTTGCATGGTGGGGTTTTCTCCTGGGGTTTTTTCTAATTTGTGTCTCCTAGAGCAGGATATCAAAAGGAGCAGTTGAAGAAAGAGATAAATAGTTCAGGAAAATAAAAATAATCTAACAGGTTGTACCGAGTGATTGCATGAAGGCAAGATTCTCTGAGATGCTGCCTGAGTTGCACACCCCATCTCCACAGGACCTGTGTCCCATATTAAAATGATTTTTTTTCCTCTGCGTGCAGATCCCCCAGCCTGTAGTAACCCGGCTGCCTTAGGACCAGCTAAAAGTGCAAATCAGAACAGCAAAAGCTGCTGGACAGGAGACCAGCACTGGCTTGTTCGGGAGAGATCCTGGAAGCGGTGCATAATTTCACAAAAATAGCAACAGCAGTGGGCCAGAGAAGGAGCAAACACTGATGGGAAGGAAGCGAGGAGTACATTTCCATGCATCCATTAATTGGTGAGCACTGGTTCAGACACGTCCAGTCAAAAGCCCGTGCATGCTCAAAACTGAGGGCCATTATGAGATTAATGAGATTATGCTGTCTGGGGAAGGGAGCAGAACCAGGTTAGGCCATTTTCTAAGAAGCATTTAAAAGAGTGAAAAATGAAATGCAGCCAAATGAGGTCTGATTTATCTTTCCTTTGGCATCTTTCGGTTGTTTTCTGGGCAGTTTTTCACTTCTGTGTCAGTCTTTGATCAAATAAGGTTAAATCAACTTCTCTGGACTGGTGTGACATCAGAGTAACGATTTTGGAGAATGCCCTGAAGCTGGATTTGACACCAGTACTTGTCACTATGGAGTAATATTGAAACACTGAGAATTTTGTTATAATCCTTTCCCTATTGTCCAAACTCTTACAGATTCCTCTTTGAAATGTTTTTTTTTTTTTCCACAGCTAGTTTCACTGTGGATACAAAAAGGTTAAAAGCAAAACTGGTTTTGCACAGCAAAAAGTTCTCGATGCATTTGCACAAACCTCAAATTCTTTAGCCTTTAAAATGAAGATAATATTAAAGAGTAAAACCATTTTAACATATGGATATGAGAACTTAGTAATATTTACAAGTGCTGCTCCTACTACTACTATTTTCTTGTTGGCCAAAGATGACATCATACTTCAAAACAGCCAAAACTCTCGCTCTGTATTTTTTTGCACATGGATAAAGCCGATGAACTGGAGATGGTATTGACTTTGTGTGAACAGTGTTACTGAGCGATATTTTAAGAGGAAGGAATAAAAAACCACCTCATTTGCACTGCAGTTGGTGTTTTGGGGCCGGCTTCTGCAGGAACTGACAGCTCGGTGTTTAAAAAGCCGGAGCTGGAGGATCGCAGCCGCCCCTGGCACCGCGCCGAGCAAACTTTCAAATCGCCGTGTTATTAAATGAGATTTCAGAGAAGACTCCCGCACGCACCCAGATTTTGTTCTCCCCCCACAAAAAAATTAGCTAAAATAAGGCTCTTGATAAAGGCCCTTCGAACATTCCCCGTCTCTCCCGGGGCCGTCGCTCCCCCCGCGCTTCGGGAGCTGCTCCCGCACCTCGCCGGGACCCCCGGGAGGGTTTGAACCGCCGGGAATTCCTCAGGAGGGTTTATACCGGGAACCCCTCGGGTGGGTTTGTACCGCCGGGACCCCCGGGACCCCCGCACAGGGAAGGAAAGGGCGATCCCGGAGCCGCGTCCCCGTGTCCCCCTCCCCGCCCTGCGCCGTGAGGGGGCGCGGGGGGCGGCCCCTTTCCCGCCCCCTGCCCGGTACCTCATGGGGCGCC
>VZTA01023739.1:204602-227353 GCA_013398855.1 Mohoua ochrocephala | reverse complement strand
GCCCGGCGCCTCCCGCCCGCCGCCCGCCGCCATCGCCGGGGCCGAGGGGGTGGGAGAGGGCGCGGCGGGGGGAGGAAGAGGAGGAGCCGTGAGGGGAGGAGGAGGAGGAAGAAGAGGAGGGAGAAGGAGGAAGGCTGCGAGCTGGGCGTTGCTCTGGCAACGTCGCGGCCTTCGACCCGTCATGGCCCGGGAGGGGCGGCGGCTCCCCTCAGCCTCAACCCCGCCAAAACGAGGGGGGAGGTTCCTGTTGCTTTTTTATTGAAAGCCTCAATTAAAATTAATCTGGGAAAGGCAATAATAAGGAAGGAAATGAAGGGATATATATAAATATATGTGTACTGTGGTATCATTACTTGTCGGTGGCGATTAAGGGAGCCCTGCTGTCTGGAAATTGGCTTTGCCTCCCAGGAAACCTGAGGAAAGCGCTGCCCTAGTTAATGCTGGTGTAGCTCTTGGGAGAGGCTTGGAATGAAATAGATACAGGTTTTCTTTTGAAATATGCTCTTGAATAAATTAGTTTGCGTCCAGAAATGGCATCTGTTTTCCTTGGCTCAGATATTTTTCTAGAAAAAGTGTTTAGGTATGCAGCTCACACGGAAAGTGGGGCTAATATCTGAGCGGCTTTGAAAATCGGCGCTGTGTTGTTTTGAGTTAGAACAGAAATGCTGGTTTAGTTCCAAAGTTTAAATACAGAAATGCTGTGGGGTCAGTAATCCCTGGAGAGGGAAAGGACAGGCCCTTAGACGTAGATCTCATGAGGTGAAAAACCAAGGGTTTGGAAGAGTTAAGTGGCCTGGTGTTCAGTGGCACCATCTCACAACAAACCTTCTCTTTTATTTTCAAGGAAGTAGCTGAAAACACTGGCTGCATCTCTGTGTCTCTTGGAGGTAGGTTCTGAGGAGGCAATTTGGTCTGCTTTTACGGTGTTTTTGGAAACGGTGCCTAGAATTTCCCGACTGGAAATTTGAGGTCACATATCCTCTGCATTTCGCTCGGGCTGTGGCTGATGGATTGGAAGAAACCTGGGCGGGTTATTACAGACATGCTTAAGTATTAAACATACCCACAGGCCTCCTGTTCCTGTAGGCCCTCTGAACTCAGAAGACCTTTCTCATTTGTGTAATTTTTCCGTCTAATTATCACAGTACTGCTCAGTAGCAGCACCAATGCAGATTTCAGATGCCTGGCAGGAAGCACTCGAAGAATTTCATGGCCATGTCCCCATCTTTCCAAGGATAACACAAACCTGTTGTGTTTGGCTTATGCCGTGCCATATTGTTCATTCTCCCACTCTTTGCTCAGTCAGTCACTCGCATCGTGTTTGGATTATGAAGGACAATGTGAAAAAAAATCTTAATTTGCTTCTCAAATCAGGGAAAGCAATTATAAATCTTTTATTTTTAAATAGTGCTTTATGATTGGAAATTATGCATGCCTTCTGTACATCGCTTGGAAGGGTATAAATATAAAAGATTTGTTCAGCTGTTTCTTTTTTGTAATTATAAAATGCATTAAAGTACAAATGTAGCTTTAAATCCACGTTGTTCTCAAACTGTTTCTCATTGCTACATGCACTGGAAATATGAAATTAATTCGTGGCAGCTTATTAATCAATGGTGTTTGCTCATGCAGGTCACTTGCTGATTTATCTCCAATTCACAGCTCATTAGAAGGTGTGTAACTCTTCAGAGACGTTGTTATTTAACAGGTATGTTTTCCTAGTGCCATTAATGACCGCTGGATTTAGTAACTCCTGACACAAGAGAGATTTGGGAGATTATTCACAGAAAATTGGAAGTCTTTTCCCATGGGTATTGCACATATTAGGTCATGGAACACTTGGTGATAAATTTACCAATCTGTATTTGGATTCTACTCCCAGGATGCCAATAAATTTCATAGAGTGCCCAGGCACGTTTTCAGGTGTTTATACGCTCAGACAGAAATATCCCAGGCTTTCTCATCCTCCCAGGAACAGGTGGTACCTCCTTAATTGGTGCAATCATCACTTTTCATCGGTGTGTACCTGCTTTTCCTGGGGTTGTTCAGTGCATGAAACCAGTGGAACAAACTCTGATCCTTGCGGAACTCTGCCTGGGACGCCCTGGCAGCTCAGTACCTCTGCAGCAGAAGTTGCTCTGTGCTAAAAGTTGCTGAGAGGGTGTTTTATAGACAAAAATATTAGAAGAACGTGTTTTGTGTCCTGGGGGAGAGTTCTGCAGAGATCTGAGCAGGTTAAGGGATTACAATCTTCACCTTTTGTATCACCTCTTTTCATCAGAAGGTGTGGGAGGAACTGGTGCTTTAAAATGAGGTGTGCAGCATCATCTGTGGTGGAATTGAAAAAAGCTGATCTCAGATACAGGGAAAGCAATTTTAGTTAATGATATGATAAAAATGGGGCTTTTTGGTAAGTTCTGTAGAATAGCAGAATGTCCTGAATATTCAAAGGCTTTATTGGTTGTCTTCATTTCACCCAAAATGCTGCTTGAGTATGGAAGACTTCTGCAAAATTAAGAGGGTTTAGTTTAAACTGTTTGAAGGATTTGAAAGTCTTGCCAAGAGGCTCAAATAACCTTTAAAATTCGAATGTTTCCTGAGCTTTGAGTGCCCCATCTTTTAAAAACTGTCTCCTGCAACTCTACAAACCCGGGCTTCAGTTTGTATTTCGAGCACAAGAAAACTGCTCCTGTGCTCCTGTATCTGAGATGGTGAAGAATAGAGCCCAGTTTTGAAAACATCCCCGAGGTGATGGCTGAGTTTCACTGCTGAACTCTGATCCTCCAAGCTTTGTCAAGGAGACTCGCAAGGAATTCGAAGCAGATATTTTTATATTGCAATGACATCACCCCGTTCCCTGAGGTTTCCAGAAATCTTACAAGCCCTCTGTGTACGGCAGCGTGTTCATTCCTGTGAAGTCGTTCTAAACTGAGAGTAATTCCTCTGCAATGGTGTCATGTAATTGTTCCAAAGCTGCTGAATTAGATCCCGGAGTCTTGTTTGGTTTTTTTTTTTCCGGCAAAGATAAAGCCTTGAATGAGAATCAGCCAGCGGAGCCACAAAGGGCAGCTGTAGTTTTTGCTCCCTGCACAGGAGGGTGCTCAGCCTCTGTCTTTATCTGCAGGAAGGAGCGATTCCCATGGTCATCAGCACCAAGTGGAGAAGCTGCTTTCCTGAACCGGGCTTTTCTTGTAGTGACAGTGGAGGATCTATTAAATACAGTGACTCAAAAATTATTCAGCTGTTAAAGAATTTCGGGAGGTGTGTGTTAATTGCTGCTGTTAGACCATTACGGAGGTATTTAGGTCAGAAGATGTAATGATCATGACGTTGGTATTCTCTAATGGGTGTCCTTAAAGGTGCCAGAATTTTCAATTGAATCTTTGAAGTTTCTCAAAATTAGGGTTTTTTCCCATCTAATGTGTTCATGTGAACGTGTGTGAATCGTTCAACTGAACAATGAATTCTCACGTGTGTAAACATGAGTGGATTTACCAGGAAGGAGTGGATGAGTTTGTTAATTTATATTCCATTTGTAGTACCTGCTAGTAGTTATGTCCTTAATTATTCTGTGTTTTCCTTGTTAAATGACAGAATATCCAGAGTTGGAAGGGACCCACTGGGATGATCAAAGCCCAGTTCCTCACCCTGCACAGGGCAGCCCCAAGAATCCCACCACGTATGTCATATACAGCAATATATTTTATGTTCAAAATCCAAATTAATGTTCTAACATAACTCATAAAATGGAATTTTACTTTCTGTCTACCTTTTTAGGGATCAAAGAGGGGTCTTGGATGCTGTTGTCTGGCCAGATTTTGGTTAAGTGACTTTTCTGTCTGAAAGCAATTTGCCAAACCTGTGTGTTGTACAATACTCCAGCCCTCCGGATGCATGTCCCATTTAGTCACTAAGGAAAGACAGTTTTGTTTTTAAAAAGCAGATGTCTGGAAAAGGAAATATCTCCTTTCAGACCTTTTGGAATAAATACAAACCCAGAAATGTAGTAGGCAAAATCTTGTTTGCTGTGGTGAAGGGGATTCGTCCCATTAACGTCAGCACATAAATATTTGCTTCATTTCGGTCAATATTTACCTCACAGGTCAATAAAACTAGTTTTGCACTTCACAGAGTTAATATTTACTTGCTGTTTTTAGGTTGGTGACAATATTTAAAATTCTCTTAAGGGTATGGGGGCTTTTCTACTTCTTTTCTAAAAAAAGAAGATTTTGTTTTCACAGAGGTGTGTTCGTTTGTTAGGAAGTGTTATCCACGAGTAAGACCATGTTTGGCATGTAATAAGATTATCCAGATTATGCCTATAACACTTCACAAGTATGAAAAGGATTTTTTTTTGCTTGAAAGGGTCAAGTGACTAAATGTCTTACCAACTTTAAAAGTAATTGCTTGTGTCTGTAAAATTAGGCTGTAAAAATTAGGATGCGGACATTAATTCAGAAGGTAAAGTGAAATTAAAGTACTCCTTATTCTGAAAATTACTTTTGTTTTGGAAAGCAAGCACCAACTTAGCCATTTTTTCAGTTAAGTCAAAGCACAGTGGCCAGGCTTGCATGGTTTAGGAGGAAATGCAGAGATGAATTTTAGGTCCTTAGAGTTGACTAGACCACATTTCCAAACGTGCAAGTTCATTTCCACAGAAGAATTTCCCCCCCGCCACATTTCATATTTATATCATAATTGGCTGCGTGTTATTTCCAGTGGCTGAGGTTTATTAGAAGTTGATACATGACTTTCAACCCGCTCCAGCCTTTTGTCTGCAGCCTCTGGGTGAGAGGCAGGCCCAGCTCCTTGTGTCTGCTCCAAGGAGATAACAGGGGTGCTTGTTAAGCCACACGTGTTATCTCACTGCCATGGACCCTGTTCCTGCACGCTGTACTTAAACCCAGTGCTGAGCAGTTTGTTTACATTTCTGTCACACAGCAAAACTAAACATCTCCAGTTCTGTCCCTCAGAATGGCGATTTTGTGATTGATACAATTAAGAGATGAGGGTGAGGTTGTTTCATTGAAGTCTTCAGTTGAACTAAAATCTCTGAACTAAATCACGGCACACCCTTATCCCTCAAATTGTCAAACAAAACATCTGGTTATGATAATGATTATCTTAATTGAAGACTTCTAGCTCATGCCATGCTTTTCTTCATTAATAGGAAGAATTAATGGAAGAATACTTAGAAAAGTACTTTACTGTTTAACTGAGAACTACTTCTGAAGTGCAACACTGCTGAAGGAATATTGGAATTCATCTTAGACTCCTATATAAATTTCCTCCTGGTGAACTTGACCAAGTTAACCATTTTTCAGCCTCCAATGCTGCAGTAAAAATGTTCTTCCTTAAATCTGGCTTGCTTGCAGACAGAGTCTGACACACTGGATTTAGTACAGCTGCAGAATTAACATTCAAAACTCCCATGCTGCACAGTTTCCCCACGTGTTACATAAAAATGCTGTGCAGTTCCTCTCTGCAAGGCTTTAGCTGCCTGTTTGCCTCCCCTTTGGTTACTGTTTGAATTTATACACAATCCAATTTTACACACTCACATTACTATTTATTGTGAGATAAATATGGTAGATTAATAATTCTGCCCAATACTGACTTAACATTCAAGGTGTAACAGCTTCAGAACGTATTTTGAAGATAGATTGTGTTGCAGGTGATGGAAGGAAATGTGGGTTTCTTTGAGCTGTAGAACTGTGATGGTTTGGATGTTGTTGAGTTTCCACTCAAGAACAAAACGGACCAAAAGAAGATTTCAGTCTCCCATGTCTCCTTTTGCTGCTATGGGATAGGCCTGTGTGCTTCCACAGTTTGATAGAGATCCATCTCTGTGTTGTTTAGTCCTTAGAGGCAGAGAATGGCTTAGATTCCATTCTGAAATTTTCAGCATTTTTCATCCAGAGACTGAATTCCGTTCAGGAAGATTTTTGGAAAAGTAACTAATTTGATTTAGGGAGTAGATGGATTTTAAAGTCCCGTGGTAGGTAAATACCATCAGGAGTACCCCCTCCTCCACAGCTTTTCATGGCAAAAGTAGTTCTGTTGTTTTTATATCCTAAAGAAATCTTTCCTAACCTTTATTTTACAAAGAGTCCTTTATAGCAACCAACTAAATTTTTTTGACTTTGATCAGTTTTTCAGCCCAGACTTGGAAATCACTCCTTCCCTCTTTATTCTAATGGTCCTTCCCCTCCAGGAAAATCTCAGCTTTGATTCCCATGGAGTCAGCAGTGAAGGATAGATTGGGAGCAGGTTGAAATTCTTGCTGGTGCTGCTGCATCTCCTGACAGGAGAGCAGAGCCACAGAGGAGGAAATAGCACCAACATTCTTCACGAAGCAGAGAAAATAGGTGCAGGCAAATACTTTAAATTGAACTATAATGAAATTATTGTTTATGGCCCAGCTTCTCCCTTCCATCCAGAATCTGTCATTTAGGTGATTGGGCCAGCAGGTGCAAACATAATTGAATTCAGGGAAATAAATAAGGAAGGAGGCTGGGGATTGTTTGCTGAAAAGAAGACATCTAGTTTACTAATTAGGAGGATTTATAGGATGCTGCACTTAAAAATAGATGATTATTGATAGCTCATCTTAATCATGAGAGTTCCTTTATAGTGTTGAGTTTCCTCCAGCAATAACCAGGAACAACACCCCCTCTGCTCTGGACACTGTTGTTTGCAGCTGGAAACTTTCAGAAAGGCTGCACAGAAACAGTGTTGTCGATTAAAGAGCAGGTAGCAAAATATGTGTGTTACATCTGTCTTTGAATTAGTTACAAAGAGGAAAGAAGTTGGAATTGCTTTTGTTTAATTATAAGAGCATAAAAAGTTATAGGACTGTAGGAAGCTGAGATGGAAATTGCTTTTGATAGTCTCATCTAAAGGTATTTTAATGGAAATCAGAGGTGGGTATTAAACTAAAATATTTGTCAGTGGACACTGCTGAAGTGAAAGTTAAATATTTTTTAAAATTCATTTATTAAAAATGTAGTAGTACTGATAACACTGGCACTTAGGTCAATATCATTTCTCATTAAAGTTCTTTCAACACTCACAGCTTTATCAGTTACCAGCGAGCTCATCACAGCAGCCAGGTATGAATTACACGTTTCCCATGCCTTTATCTCATTCATTTCTCCATCCTGCACTTCAGTAATTTGAATCTGA
Source organism: Mohoua ochrocephala (assembly GCA_013398855.1). NCBI lineage: Eukaryota > Metazoa > Chordata > Aves > Passeriformes > Acanthizidae > Mohoua > Mohoua ochrocephala. The sequence continues at coordinate 220,168 of VZTA01023739.1, read as the reverse complement.
AGTGTATCAGGAAAACAGAGTTGTTTTCTTCTCTGTGGAGAACTCGAGCAGAACTATTCCTCACAAAGAGTAACAGCCAGACTGAATTACCATGGAGGAGGTTGCAGCTGAGCTTGTAAATATTAATTTGAGAGACTTACATTTCCTTCTGAAAGGGAATAATAGCAAAAAACCCCAAACCCGTCAGATAAATCTGGCTCAGCAGCCTTTTTGCAATTTCATGTCTAACATTCATTTTTGAGATGTATCAGCTCCATCAAGCTGAGGCCAGTTTGGTTTTATGTGCCTGGCGAAATGGAGCGGATTCACAAGGATCTGGCCCATCCTCTTCTGTCACCTCGTATTTCTGTTACTGTGCCTGTACACCTTTTTTTTAAACAATTTGGGGAAAAAAGAAATGAAAGTTTAGCAGGAGGAGCGGGCGGAGGTCACGTGGGGGGCGCGCGCTGTGTCACGTGTGTGGGGGGGGGACGCGCCTGCGACCCCGACCCCGGTCTGCGTTCAGTGGGAAACATTAACAGGCTTGTTTGTTTGTTTGTTTGTTTTGCTATGTTATGTGGTTGGGGGCTTTGTTTGGTGGGTCTTTTTGTTATTTCGGTCTGGTTTTTTTTGGTTGAAGTTGCGTATTTGAATCGCTTCTTTGAACTGAATATTGCTTCGAGTAATCAAACCACTGTAAGCAACTGTGCTTTCTGCTCAGGGACAGCCCTGGTTCCCCCACGGAAGTATTGGATCCAGCACAGAAGTAGCAACAAAGGTCCCAGAGCTGGTAAAGCTTGAGTTGCACAGAATTTGTTAGTTCGAGTTTAAATATTCCTGTTGATGCTCCTACATCGACTCTCCAGCACTTTCGGGCTCCTGCGACGCCGGCCCCCACGTGACCCGCGATGGAGGCTGTCCTTCTGGACTCAGTTCTAAAGGGATAATTATCCTATTTAAATATTAAACATCAAAGTTCTTTTTGTTTTTATTGTTAAACCAATATTAAAAGTAGGACAAAGCTGATTTACAGTTTATGGCAGCGCATTCCAGAGTCGCTGGCATTGCAGCTGATGTCCCGTTCCAGCAATATCGGCACTGCCAGGAGGCACAGAAATGTAGATTTTAATCAAAAAACTTTATTCGAGATCCACTTCAGTTAAATTATAAATTAATCTTGCCTTGTGAACTTCCAGGCTGTTAAAAAGGGCAAATGGCTGCAGTGTCCTCTGAAACAATTCAAACCCCATTTTTCATCAGGAGATGATTCCACTACCCTGGAATTGAAAGTTGGGTGTCTTTTCCTCACAGATTGTTATTTAATCACTATATATTAGCTTTCATTGCCCTTTTGATATATTTAGGCTCATAAACTTCTCATTGACTAGATTGAATTTACCACGATGTTGTTACTTTTTATGAACAGAATGAATCAATAGCAGATCTGTTGGTTTGCACTGAGTTGTTTATTTTAAGGGGTGCTTAAACTTTACTGAGAGAAAATGGAAGGGCTGATGCCCAGTCCTCCTCTTTAATACTCATTATTTGGTAACACTGAGTACAGCCTGCCTCAACCAGCAAGTGCTGTACACACCATCCAGAGATACAGGGCCAATAACATTTCCTAGCATTCTCTGAAATGTCAAATATTTTGCTGTGTTCCCAGTTCATGGCATTTAATACTTGCAAATTACTTTGTTGTAATAGAAAGCTTTTGCTTCATTACTAGGGAATAGTCCAGAATAAGACTATTTTTTTCCACTCAAAATAGTAACTGTATCTTGAAAATGTCTGTCTGATACCTCCTTTTATATATATTTATATAGGAGAGCAAAACTGTGCCTAGTGGATCTGAAAACTTGGGAATTCTTACATCATTGTAATCAGGTGATAACAGCTCAGAGTTTGTGCTTGCTGGAGGGATTTATTTGGATTCACTGTTGCCTCTATGGGCTTCCTCACCCATTATTTATGCATCTTTATTATTGTGTTAAGTGGTTAATTAAGTCTGGTCAGGTTAACCTTTCTTGATGATTAGAAGTAGGCATCTCAGCCACTGGAAAGCAAATCATTTTGGGTGGAACATCTTGTTCTTGTTTGAATAATTATCTTTGTTTACATTCACACAGCATTAATCACTTGAACCAGACATTTTTTGGGAAAGAGGGCGAGTGCCCAGAGCAGGTTTTCAAATGCTCTGTACAGAAATTATAAAGGAGATACATTTCCCTTCCTTCTCCTCTATGAGCAAAATAGGGAAACATTTTGAATCAATAATCCAGAATTCAAAGTACACAAAGAACTGTAATTTGTTGTCAAATAACTTTGAAAAGCCAAACCTCCAGGCTGACCAGCTGAACTGAGTCCTGTTTCCTCGGTGAGAATTCTTCAGCAGTAGCATTCCAATATTTCCCTGGTGGAGTATTTTTCATTCTTTTCCAATTATATCTGCCATTATTTTGTAACTCTTATTTATCTTTGTTCTGTGGTCTCTTCTTTTTTTGAGTGCTAGTGAAAGCCTCATGTCATTTTCCCTGTCCTTCCCCTTGGTTTGATGTTTTCTGCCAACTCCTCTGCCCTAAAGCCTTTCTTTTTTCCCTTTTTCTCCATGCAATAGGATCTTACCTCCACAAAACCACTGCCTTTATTGCTCAGGGAGGAGTGAGTTTATCCCAGAAAAATGCTCTACGTGTTGTGGCTTCTGTCATCAAGGTGGGAAAGACCAAAAGGAGAGATGCCAAAGTGACCTCCTGGCAGATTTTCTGGTTCTTCTTTGGGAAGAACTCAACAGCTCAGTCAAAAGGTGCTCATTCTGAAGATTATTTTATTTTGATCATGAAATATTGTTTGTAAACCGTTGCTTCTCAGGAACCAGATTGTGGGATCACAGGAGATCTGTAAGCTCAGTGTAGTCCAGCAAGTGTAGGAATTATTGGAGAAGAAATAGAGTAAAAACACAAAAGATTTCCTGGTACCACTATAAACCCATTATATATCTGTGTGAATACTCTGTGCCTCAAAAAGGAGATATTAAAGCAGCAAAAGCTGTAGAGAAGGGCAAAAAATGCAATCAAAGATATGGCAGATGTGGGGAATGTGAACCATATTCCCGTGTTCCTTCTACAAAAGGCCTCCAAGTCATTTAAAGATGTAACTTTCTTTTATGCAATTCCTTTTCTGATTAAAATGGTCTTCTGTAAGTGATTTTATGATACATATAAATATTATGGTTATCAGTCTTCACAGTTAAAATAAGGCTTTTTTCTTTGGCAGGAGGAAGGCTGTACATGCAAATTCAGACTCCTGATGCATTCCCACTAACTCTGCCCTTCTGTTCTGGCAGAATTAGGAAAAACTGTGGGTTTTGTATTTTCTTTTATTTGCTTCTTTATGTATTGTGTACTCTCTGATTCTCACTTCTTTCTTATTTCATTGTCTTTCCTGTTCTTTTTCTTTTTTGTGGCTACATTTGTGGCTGCATTTTTTTCTTTCATTTGTTTATTTTGCCTTGAACTTTCTCCCAAATCCTTCAGTTCTTTTCTGTTTAGCCAGACCTGAATAAACACATTGAAGCATCATTTTTCTCTCCTTCCTTTCCTCCTCTACTTCCATATCTTTTCCCCTTTCCCCCTAATATTATCATTTTCCCCTCAGCATTTGTTGATGTTTTTCTTGCCCATGAACTTTCCTGTCCTTTTTTTTGGTATTTTGTACTTCAGCTCAGGGGAGACTCAACAAAGATTTGGACCTTTTCTCCTTAATAGTGCAAAACTGAGTAGAAACTACCTTAAAAATGGGTGGGACAAACTCTGTCCTGACTGTCCTGTGCCATGAGGATGACTGGGAGCAAATACATTCCTGTTTAGCAAATTTAACTTCTCCTAAAAATTCAGGCTCCATCCTTCCAGCTGGAAACTGGATCATATAATGGGTTATTACAAGCTGTTAAAATTTGAGACCGAGGAGGGGGAATAGGCTGAAGTTATTCCATGGATTGTTCTGTTCTTTGTGGGAGGCTGTTAAAATAAAGCAACAGTATAAAAGATGAATTATATACAATTTAATGGAAAGCTGTTGGAAGTCATTATGATATTTCTTCCTTGATTGTCTAACATTTGTGTACTTTTAAAAAGTTTTACATTTTTTGGTTCTTTCCGAACATTATGAAAATTGTACTGAGAGGAGTAAATTCATCTGCATAAAATTGACTGCAAAGAGCAATTAGTCCTTCATTAATATGCAAATTTGGTCCAGTGCAGATTCATCTATATATGAGGCTTAAATATGCAAGTCAGTCTTGCTGTGCGAGAAGCCCAGATGCTTTTATTTACTTTGAAATTGAGGGATTTGGTTAATGATGTTGTTGACAGGAAAACTTGAATAAATTTGATGATCACCATCTTTCATATTAGACGAGGCCCATGGAAAAAAATTACCAAGTAAAATACCAATTTTATTTGGTAATTTCCTATTACCAATCTTGTAATAAAATGTAAGATACAAAGTAATAGAGTTAGATTTCCTAATGTAGTTATCCTGAGACTTAAACTGTTCCCCAAAGATAGAGCCATTTTTCTTAAACTTTGTTTTTCCAGAGGGTAAAGACATCTCCATAAGCTGTATGAATAACACACTGCCTGGAGATTTAATATTGGAAAGTTGGTTCTGTGGCTTGTTTCAGTTGGTGAGAGGCTATAAGCCTGGGAATGAAAAAGCAGGAGCTTTGGAAATGGTTCTTTGTCATCTTCCATGATTTATCTGTAGACTCTTCCCAAGAATTAGCGTTGAGGCCTTTGCCCCGAACCTGTGGAACCACCCTGGAATCTGAACACGCAGCCAGCTGTATTTGGATCACCTAAGCTCCTTAATAAACGTTTTCCTAAATATCTTTAAATCTTTACAGCCCTTGGTAATGAAACTTTCTTCCTGCTGGCACCCACCGTGGGTTGGCTCAGAGAAGCAGGGTTTTTCCTTACCAATAAATCCAAGCTGTGGTGTTCCTTGCCTCTCTCCTCTTTTCCTGCCCCACGGTTCCTTTGGGACATCCAGGATTTCCCTGGTTTTGTCCAGCAGCCATCGCTCGGCCAGGTATGGGAACAGTTCCTTTGCACTTGACAGTCTTGATTCACTTGCAAGGTCCCACAAGTTGTTCCTCCTCGTGTTTCTTCCTTTTTCTTTCTCTGCAGTTCCCTCAGGCTTAAATTTAGCTTTGGCTTAAGCAGCCTGGTCCGTGACTTCGATCGTGCCCACTTTTTCCTGGACCAAATCTGCTCTTGCCTGAGTGAGGCATCGGCACTTCCAAAATAACAGAGAAATGTGGTTTAAATGGACTGAACTGGGGGGTAATTTATTAAGCTCTAGTTCTAACTACCTGAGGACGAGTTAATAGATGAGACCGTTTGATTCCTCTGACTTCTTGGCACAGCTGTTTGGGATATAAATCCTCACAACAGTTGGTTTCCAAATCCTTAATGTGCTGCACTAGGCAAAAAGTTTATACAACCATGTTCAGGAAAGAAAAAAATTCAGTGAGACGCCAGAATTGTTCATGTGGTCGTGGTGTGGTCTTGCAGGTGAATCCAAAAGCAGGAAAATAGAGATGGAATTGAGTATTTGGGGGCAACAGGGGAGACATCTGTTAGTCTTGTAAAGGGTCTGGTTATCCTACAAGGGAATCTCTGCTTTTTACCATCAGAATGAGGCACTGACAGCATCAGAACGGAATTTATTTGCAGTGTTTAATAGTTTAGGAGGTGATAAATTGATTAAAAGGTGAAACTTTAAAACCACACCATCTGCTGAGACTTAAATAGCCTTTGCCTTTGAGAACACAGAATTGTTGGACAGTTTCTAGTGTTTTTCAGTACCATGCACAGCAATCTTGGCTTTCTGATCTAGCTCCCAAAAGGAGCAAAATATTAATTTTGAAATATATAAACAACAGGCACCTCAGCACAACCTGAGGTTGTCTCCTATCAACTATGTAATCTTTATATTTCAGATTAATAAACACTTCAGCCTTGGAGTTTATTAGTCCAAAATATATTTATTACCTCATCAATTCAAACCCCCTCCAGTTACCATCTAATTAAACTCCAGTGCTGTGCATGCTATCTTTGGGGATGTATTAATAATGGAATTATCTCGTGAAACAGTAATTACATACTTTGTGCATTCTTTGCCACACTCTTTCTTCAGTGTCTGTGTGATGAGTGGGGCACACAGTGCTCCATTGTTTGGAGCTCCTCCAAACTCTCTGTGTATCCAAGGATAAGCAGATATTTTTTTCCCCTCTTAGTAGAAGAGGGAGAAAAGTTTGTGCATTTTTTTGTGCTCAGGAAGGACCAATACCACCAGACTAGGAACAGTTATGAAACATGATTGTGCAAGTGATTTTTAGCTCGTGCTTTCTCCTCAGTCTTTGAGGAGATTACTCTCAGGAGTAAAACCTCCTTGCAGGATATGTTTTGTTCTTACTGCAGCTGCCAAAAGGTGAAGACAACCGCTTTCTCTGCAAGAGAATATTCATTTATGGGACTTCACTGGTGGCACAGGTTTGAAAAAGGAAAATAGACTTAAAGCCTTCCTCAGGAGAGAGATTTACTCACAGTTTTCTCCAGTGGTAAGTGTACTTGCTGTATTCTAATTTATAAATTATTGACTCTATCCGTGCTTGTGCTTTATAAGGTTGTCCCCCCCCTCTTCTACTCTGGATAATTGCTATTGACAAGAATTCTTTTGCTCATTTTTCCTCCCTTCCTGCAGAATGAGGTGTCTGAGTCCTGCCTGCTGTTCCCTGCACGGAGAGAGGCACAGGAGGCAACACCTTTTGCACATAACTTCCCTGGAGTTTTGAAGTGCCTTATCTCTAGTTCAAGTACATCTGTTGAGCAACAGTGGGAGCGTGTGATTCTTGTTGACACAGGCTCTGCTCTACCTGACAGGAGGGGGGTTTACTCTCTGTTGCACTTCCAGATGCTGAATTCCAGCAGTTTGTGGGTTTAGGATCCATATGTTGTGTTTTCTTGCCTTTTATTTGTTCACTGCAGTTGCTGGGGCTGTGCAGTGTCTGCACGGAGAAGAAGGACACTTCCCACCACTTTCCTCACTCAGTCTTTCAGGTCTTTGCAGCACAAGTTTTGCCCTCTCCCTGGTTTTCTGCTCCACAAGTTCTGATGCCAAATACAATGTGGAGTAGTGGTCACTCACTTCATGCAAAGGGGTTTGATTGAACTTCCAGCTGGAACTCCATCTCCACTCCTATATTGTGATTGCAACTTAATGTTTTTATTTGCATTTTGCAGTCTTTCAGAGGCCAAGTTTTCAAGTCTTCCAGATTTGGACTTGTTTTGATTTCACTGCAGAATCCTGCAAGAATTCTGCCAACAGCAAGGCCAATGTGTTGGAAAGCAGATGGCATTTCTAGTACTTAATGCCTTCTAAACCTGGTCAGGTTTGAGTATCTCAGAAGTAAGAGTGACTCAAACTTGTAGCTTTGATTTCCAATAAGACACTATTTGCTTTATCCAGTAATTTTCATCTGCCAGCACTCGCAGTGATTTAAATCAGACAGTTTTCATGGATGAGTGTTATTCTTTGGGAATAAAGAGTGCCTGACAAGCTCCTGTAGTTTCATGAATAGATTTTTGTAAACCACGAAATGAAATGTAATTACTGTATGATATATATTTTACAGAATCTCAGATGGCTTTATCAGCCCAGAGTCTAGGAATTCACCTCCTGAGACTGAACACCTTGTGCTTGGTGTCTCAGAAATGGTGTCTGACACCACTTGGCCACGCTGTAGAATGGAACAGTTTCCATTGTAATGCATAGCAAACATCTGCAAAGAATAATTATATTTATGACATATTGCTCAAACATACAGTATTATTATTATTATTATTACAGCTCAGGATTAATTACTGGTTTAGCAAAACCTGCTGATCTCAAACCTTTTGGTTGTCTAATGTTTCTTGTGGCTGTTGATGGGCCGTGTGTCCCCAGAATGGTTCCAGGTTGTGTCTTGCCTGTTCTGTCACTCTGGGTTGTTTTGTCATTGGTGTCTGATTTGGAAACTTTCAAGCTAGACACCTTTCTGATGTGTTTTTCCTGATGTGAATAAATTCACTGCAGAATACTTGCAGTGCAAGAGATGTTTGTTGTCAAGTAATTATGAAACATACAGAAGGGTAATATTTTAGTCTGATTTTTTTTTTTTTTGCTACAGGCATGAATCTGAAGATGAATTCTGGGAATTTAAGGAAGGAAAAAGACAGAGCTTTTATTTTCTTCAATTTTTTTCCTTGTCCTCTGTATTTTGCAGTGATTGCTTTGAGTCTGTAAGGTCATCATGGTTGAAGGCATGAAGATGAGGACATTAAAGCCTTTGCCCACTTATGACAATTACTCTGGAGACAAACACAGCTCAGAAGACAAATGTTACGAGCTACCTGTGAGTTCTGGTTCACAAAACAGATGAGAATCCAGAGGTACTTCTGAACTTGGAAATGAAATTTATTCTCAAGGTAATGGTTGAGCTCATTATCTGCTGCTCTTTCTAAATGTAAAGTAAGGAGTGCAATGCCCATATATTCTATCTGTAACAGCTGACATGTTTTCTGCATTCCTGTGTTTGCCTAAGAAGTCATGGATAATCAATTTGATGTGCAAAATATACTGCATGGATGAATTCTGATACATATCACTTGCCATGGCTGTGCTGTTCTGAGAGGCAAAAACTTCCAGAAAGGAAACAGCAAGGAAAATCTGCCTGATAATTTTCTCATCAGTTTTTCTCCAAGGACATATCTGTAGGTGGATTCTGTAGACAGTGTTTGGGGTTTTTTTTCCCCCCTTGAGTGGCTGGTTCTCTGTGTGTCAGTTATTTTCTCTTGCTCTATTAGAAATCAAAGCTACCTTATCACTTCAGGATAAATGTGTCTATATTTATATCTCTCTCTATATCTATCTGCTATAATCCTAACTAGGAAAAGCTAACCTGAAACATTTCATTTTAAGCCTTTGTTATTATTTAAATATAGCTTTAAAATGATTTTTTAAATTCCCTACGTGTATTACAAATAACTTCCCATCCTTTTGGGAAGCAGAATAGGCAGGAACCAGCAGCAGACAGATGTGATTATAAAAGATGTTCTGTTTTATAAATAATAGTCTGGTTGTAATGAGACTTATGGTCTTAATGAACTCTTAGAATGTTTTTTAATGCAACCAAATTAAGTTTAAAATCTGATTTTCTAGTTCTAACCCTATCAGATCACTTTTTGCCTTATTTTCGAGGACGACGCCCGAAATTTTTCTTATTTTTAGAGAATTTCTCACAAAATAGAGTATCTCTAGTTCTAGCAAAGAAAAAAGGGAAATTTGTATGGATAAAGAGCATGAATGACAATCCTGATCATGTGGAAAAAATCAATCTGTGAGCTTAGACATAGTTTCATATTGGTCTCCTCCTTTCTTGGAAATCCATATTTGCACCAGAATATCCGGCAGCATTACGTAGCCTGTCAAAATTTGGTCATAATATTTCATGGAGTTTGGTGCATCCTTCTGCTGGAAAGAAACAGCTGGATGTTTTGTGTCTTAATGTGACCAATCCACCTCTGTTGTTGTCATTTTAATTGCTGGGGCTGTTTTTTTAAGTCCTCCACAGAAGGTCTTTGTAGTGACAAGCGAACGGTTCACGCTTCGTAAGCAAACATAAAGAATGCTGCTGCTAATTGGAGAGGGAGTAATGCAGTTATGATTCCATCAACATTTAAGTTACATTGGGAAAGGACACGTTTTTTTTGTTGTGGTTTTTTGTTGCCACATAAAATTGTACTCGGGGTGGATTTGGTGGGGAAGGTTTTAGAACAGAAAAGAACGAATCCTAGAATTACAGGGACGGGAGGGAGAGATGGAAGTTTAAATTGTTCTAAGCTACATCTGCAGTATAAAAATCAGCATTTTATTACTCTTTCTTTAAAATTATAGTTATTAATTGCTGGCTTGTGAAACAGCTTGTCTGGGAAAATGGAAAGAATGGACAGCCTCAAAAAAGCTCCCTTTCTCCTGCCCTGAAGAACTGCAACCACAGTGTTTCATGTGGAAGAGGACGCCTCAAAAATCACCAGTTTCCCAAAGGAAGGAGGTTTTTATTCAGCAATTTAGGTCTTATGGGTGTTTTCCCCTTGATATTCTGCCTGTCGTACCTATAGACCTCCCAATTTCTGAAGTCTGATGGACCTTGTGTTAAACCTTGGCTTTTTTCCTGGATTACATTTCCATGGAAGATTTGGCTGTGCATTAACAGTTTTACAGTTATGTGCCCAAAGTTCTTTCCCTTTAATGCTGATTTTTTTTTTATACTCACCTCTCTCTTCTCAGGTGAAGCCTCAGCTTGAGTAGCCTCAGGAGGGCCAAAGGTGCTTCCTTTTCCAGCTCACTGCCTGGATTTTAGAAGATATCATTTTTTAGCATCTAAACAAGGAAATCACAGCTATTTACATGAGAAGAATCACAGAGATGACAGGGCTTCCCCCCAAAACACTGCCTGTGTAATTGCTGAAGACATTCCAAGCCACTCTAACGAAGTACTGTCTGCCAGTCATTATGTTCTCCTTGGAGGACCATCTGTTGCACTTCAAATATGTAAAGGTCTGCTATCATTTATTGCTCCAAACAAATCCAGGCCTTTGTCTGACGTGCTGGAGCTCCTGAATGGATTCTAAAGGTGGTTTCAGTCACAAAGGGCAGGGTATTCCCTTTGGTTGCACTCTAAGTGAAAGGTACTCCTTCAGCTCAAATTTCAGAGCACAGATATACTGATTAAACTAATTTCTGAATGTTTTCCGTGTATTTAGAAATGAATTGTGAGCAACAACAATTAAAAATATCTGAAATACATTTTCTCTTAATTCAGCCAGGAGGACATTGGAAGATTTTTGCTTCTGGTGAACAAATCTTTTCCATTGTAGTGGTATCCAGATTTGATAAATACTGAGATTGGAATGAAAATTACCTTATTTTAACTAAATTCTTTAATTAGCTTATTTGTATCTGAAACCAGTGCTTCAAAGAAATAGTAAAAAATAGAGTCAGCAGCTCGAAATGCTCAAACCTTTCTTACCACATGTCCTTTACAAGAATGTAATACTTGGTTGTACAGTCATTATTTATAGGTTAATTAGGATCCTTTCCATGAGTAAAATGAGCAAGATCAGGCATTAAAATGTGCTGGTTTTTGTTTTTCCTGCTGCAGATCTGAAAGAGGCTGTACAATCAGACTGGAGAAGATGAGCATTGTATTTCCACAGCAGAAAAGTTCTGTTCAGAGATTTCCAGCCAGAGAAATCCGTAACAATTTCTGTCTGATTAGGGAGTGGTCCTATCTTTTTCCCTTTCTCCTCTTTCCCTTCTCCTTCCTGCACAGCAGCTAATGTTCTGGTCAGAAGTAATAATATGTTAGATCTTGAATGTCAGTAGCCCCAGAGATTCTGACAAGACTATTCATGTGCATTCATACGTCTTAACCAAAGCTGACACTAAAGAGAGCAAGAATTCTCATATTCCTCTTTTTATTGCCATGCATTAAACTCAAATCTTCTCTTGGAGACCTCTGCTAGAAATGACATATTCACCATTTGAAAAAGGCATTTTAGCGAGATCTAAACAAAGCAGCTGGACATCAATCTGGCACAGGGCAGAGGCTCCTGTGGAAGCTCACAGTGCAGAGCTGAACTCCAGTTTACACCTCCCAACTGTTGGGAGATAAATACTAATGGGAAATAAACATTCCTCCTAATCTTTGTAATTTTTATATATTTTTTAATTAAGCCGTTTTTCCAATTTCTTGAAGCTATAGACCATGTCCTTACAGGGATACCTGGATTCTGGAAACCTGAGGTAGTTGTTTCCTGAGAAACACACACTGAGTGAATATTCTGCTCAGCCTTTTACTCTGGATGTATTTTACACACACTTGTAGGGTGGTGTACAGCACGTGTTTGGGTAATTTTGCAGGGATCTGATGAAGTTGTTAAAGCCAGGTAGGCAATTTTGCCAGCAATATTTTTAATCTTCGTTTTTAAAATGGTTTTGGTAGTAGTGACTACAGACTAGTCACTAGTGGCTCTGGGCAGCTCGCCATTTTTAGGTAGTTTAATTTGTTAAAAATTATCTTTCTTCCCACCCAAATCCCCTTGAAACCATTTGGAGAAGAGAACTGTTGAACAGTTGCCAGTAATAAGTCCTGCTGAGACCTCTGTATCCTCCTGACAGAACTGTTGGTGCCAACTGGAGACTGACTGGCACGAGTTTGAACTCTACACTACTTGATATGTTTACTTCACATGCACCAATTACAATAATTACCACCTCTGCAGCTGAAGTTTAAGCACTCGGTCTGTACTTCATACCTCAGGTTGTTGGCAATATGTTCAATCCTATAATCTCAATTTTCTTGGAATAATTAAGTAGAAAATAAATACTTCAAAAAATTAGGAGACAGAATGGAAATCGGAGGCTGAATAATAGAGTTGTTTGTCATGTTGCTATTGTTAAGCTGCGTTTATTTCTAGTTAATCTTTCTTTCTAAAAGGCAGCATCTTCTTTTGCCTACAGAGATTCACCAGGAGATGCTGTAGCCCATTGACTTTTATATTCAACAGTGGAGTGTCTCTTGATGTGGATGAAAAAGCAGCATGAACTCCTGCTTTGTTTAGATGTTTTAAAAATATAAATATTCCTTTCAAAAGGAATGCTTTTGCCTGGAAGGGGAAATCAGCCATCCCTTACTCCTTTTGGCTGCATGTTTCCATGTGAGACTGCAGGGATACAATACCAGGACTGGCTTTAACTGCCCAGTTCCTGGCAATTCCACGGGTTTGAATCTGATGCAATGGGGACCGTTTCTCCCCCACCCCTGTTGTCTTTCCAAGAGACTGGTTAATTTTTAAATTGGATCAGCAGCATTTTTTTTTTTTTAAACTGGTGAAGTTTCTATTACACAAAGATAAACCTTAGACTGAGCACAAACCGACTTGCCTGTAGCTTTCCTAATATGATTGCACTGCACAGAGTAGATACTAAAATTTATATTAAAATTTCTTCATGCAGTTTCCCTCTAGGGAGAGGAAGAGGGAAGGAAAAAGCTTCATGTGACAGATGCTAATTATGCAGCTTAATGCACTTCTGGAAGTTGCAGAGATGAGAACTCTGTAAGAACCTATCTACAAAACAAAGCAGATTTGCAACAGCACTTTCCCCTCATTTTTTATTCTTTTATCTGCCTCCTCCCTGTTTTCCAGGAGGTTTTATTTCCCAAACAGTACAAAGGGCAAGCAGTGTCTGAGGTCCAGAATTTGCCAGACATGGATATGATTGTTCTCCGTTGTGTCTTACTGTTCTGAGGAGCTGTACGTGGAATTGGGAAAGCTTCAAGGAAGACTTCTAGTTGATGTGTTAGCTTTCTTTCCTCTTTTGTGGCTATTTTATTAATTCCTTATCCTGTGTTTAGGTTTACTGGGCTAATGATGTTCTGCACTTGTGCTGGGATCCTATAGAAGGATTTATTGGGATGAATGTGTCAGGACTCATGAACCGGATCCCAAAATGCATTTTATAGAGAAGTGAGCTGAGACACACAGAGTTCCTCAAAACTGTGAGGTGCATCCACACCAAATCCAGTGTTAGACTGGGCTCCTAATCCTCCCTTCCAGACACTCAGCTGTGCATGTGAGGGAAAGGAAATGGATTCCCAGCCGGGGAATATTCGGCGTTGTCCCGAAACCAGTGGGGAGATGCAAGAACCATTGTCCTGGATTTCCAAATCTACCACATCCCTTTTACCAAACGATTCTTTCTCCTCTTAGTGGTAAATCCATACCAGCTCTTGTGTACTTAATGCCAAATGCTGCTTTCCCTAATTTCCTTCCAATCCCTGGATTTCTCCTTGGGGAGGTGTGACTCGAGAACCTCTCCCGCAGGGACATCGCGGTGGCGCTGGAACTTCCGAGGGGCTTGGCATGGCCCTGGGCACCCAGGAATGCTCCTCACAACCCTCTGCTGCAGCCACCGCAGGGAAAACCATCTGTTCCCCTTGGAAAGGGGTTTGCTTCCACCCGGAGCCCTCCCCCCGCATCCCGGCTCCGGCCCCAGCTGCCGTGTTTCGATGAGCACTGAGGGAATGAATCTCCTGCGTTTAAAAATACTCTGCTTCTATTTAGATGAAAAGAAGAATCTTGCTTGCCTACACTGACATACAAAAATAGGCTCAGTGTGAGTAAATCTTCAAAGTTTCTCTTGGTGAATATATCTAGCCTTGCTTTTTTTTTTTTTTTTTTTAAACTTATCATATAAGTTTATTTATAGAGTGTCCTTCTTTCCTCCTACTCTATCAAGACATTTGCAGAAGGTTGTCGTTCGTCTTGTTTAGGAGTCCTGAAATAATTTGCAGGGCCTTTGAAACATCATCGTGTTGCATAGTTGTGATCAACGTGCTGCTGTTGCATGAACATATCATATTTTAATGTGAATGTCGGGTTAGCTGAGACATTCGGGGCTTTCTTTTTACTTTATGTGCTTTACACTGGTTTGTGTTTTCACTCGAACACTGCAGTAAAAATTCTGCATATAGTAACTTAAAATTTTCCGTTCTACATGCAAGGCATTGCCTAGAAAATTAATGTGTAATATGAGAGGATTAGTAAGATGCATACACTTTCCAAACAACTCTTAAAAATAGCTTTCACTGTCACTGTAGCATCTTAATTCTGAATAATCTCACAGTCCTTCTGCAAATCTGTGCATATAGTAACAGAGAAACCACCTACTTCATCCTCTTGAACTGCACAATATGGATCTGGGCATGAAAAAACCTGGGTTTTGGAGTAGGGCTCTGCTTTGGCAGAGAGGCTGTCTGGGGGACTAGTGAGAGCATTAATGCTTGCATTAAATATTAAAGTCAGCTTTCACAATACTCGCCTATCTTTTCAAAAAGGCTCCGAGATCCTTCGTTTGGAATTTGCTCCGCGGTGCAAAGCGCCGGCGCAAATCTTGGGAATCCTCTGCCAAGAGGTGGAAGCTGTGGAAGGGGAGCCAAGGTGAGTGTTCCCTGTGCTGGGGGACAGTCCGTGCCCGGACTTTGGCCCCAGGCTGACCGGAGGTGCCCTGGGGTGAGCACAGAATCCCAGGATACCCACAAGGACCACTGAGTCCGACCCTTATGGCCCATACGGGGATCAACCTCACACCCTTGGCGCTGATGCCCGGGAATGGACGGGAGCCCCGGCAGGGATAAGGGAAGGACGAGCCCGTGAATAAATATCTAAATGGGGGTGCCAAAAGATGGAGCAGGCTCTGCTCCGTGGTGCCAACCGCCAGGACACGGCACAACGGGCAGAAACCGATGCCCAGGAAGTTCCACCTGAACGTGAGGAAGAACTTGTCCAAGGAGCGAGTGCTGGAGCAGATTACCCGGAGAGCTTGTGGAGCCTCCCTCGCGGGAATATTCCAGACGTGATCCCGCGCTCTGTGCTCGGGGCAGGGCGGTGCGCGCAGCTGCCCCACCGCGGCCCTTCCACCCT